>JBBPKJ010001108.1:0-12969 GCA_038089195.1 Brasilioporus rufonigricans | reverse complement strand
CAGTAGAGACCCAAGAGCAAGTACTATATTTAATACACTCATAGTATTGGATAATAATCAGGCGTTATTGAACACCATCATATTTAGTATAAAACATGCAAACATTGGGACAGTTTTTTGAGCCACTGTACTTTCCTTACTCTTGTTCTTCCTATTCTCCCATCCTCTGTATTCCAAGCCTCTGCAATACAATTCTCACTTTTTGAAGTCCTTGTCATACTCTTGAGTGGACACTAGCCTAGGCTTGCCCAGCCTCTTTCTTATACCAAGTCCTAGTTGTCTGCTAGGCAGAACTTTTGCAAGCCCTAGGCATCTCTAGGCCATTCTTTTGCATTTTGGGAACCTCAGTCAGTCCACATGACCTATTCTTGCCATGTTGCTAATCCAAACAGGATTACACTAGCACATACCCAGGTCTAGCATAACAGGCAACCCCCCAGCCACTTGACCCTCCAGTGAAAAGCCTCCACTCTTCAGTGGAAAGTCTCTATCTTTGCTGCTACCATCATAGCTCCACATTTCAATAGAAAGATCCTCTGGCCTCCTCAGCCATCTCCTTGTCAGCTTCCTTGGCTATCTCTTTGTGATTGTCAAGGAATATATGGAGAAGGGAGCTTACATGCAGACTAACTTGCATACACAGTTCTTAGACTCAAGATTGCTGAAGGGTGGTGACATCCAACAGTTCTTGGATGATCTGCAGACAAAGCAAGAGGAATTAGCAGCCATTGGGGTGGATATCGACAAGAAAGATTACCAGTTGATGATTATTAAATCCCTTCCAAACTCACTTGCCAACTTTGCATTGAGTCAGCTTACTGCTGCTCAATTGTTTAGCTTGACAAAGACCCTGGAGCCAGACATCCTTATATCAGTAATAGCTAAAGAGGCTGACTGCCAGAAGGTGAAGTACTTACCATGTGCTGACAAGAATCAAGATCATGACAAGGCAATGGTTGCTGGATCATCAGATAGATCAAATGGGTGGAGCAAGTCAAAACAAGGCCCATGAAGATGCTGGGAGTGTGGCTCAACAGAGCATTTAACTGCCTGGCATGACAAGAAAGAGAACCAGGAAAAGAAATCTACCAATGATGCAAACATCTCCAGAGAAGATTCTGATTCATAAAATGAAGTTTTCAGAGTCTGGGATGAGTTTAGCGACAACAAATTAAATCCAAGTCTACTATCTACTGAGTTGAACAATGAAGACAAGGGGGAGACCACAGACTTGATGATGAATTGGATCCTGAGGAGTCTGGAGCACTGGAAGTCAAGGATGAAGTATCCATCAACTGCATTGACCCTGCAGAGGAACCAGAAGGTGCTGCCATGGAGGCAGCAGGTGCCAGTGATTGGACCACAGGTGGGCCAAGTGAAATCAGCAATGGTGAGTGCAGCAGCAAAGCAATTGCACATGTGCAAGAAGCCCTGAATGGGCAGTCAGTTGAAAACAGCAAAGACCACATACTGAGAGAACTCCAGAGCATGCCACTTGAGGGGGAGGATTAGGTAATGAGTGGCAGGAGTGATGAGCTTGCTGCACACAAACCTGATGATACATCAAGAGTGCCTGATGGCCTGGATCTAGATGAGTTGACTGTGCTGGTAGACTGTGTGGATGCAACAGTTGAGTCAGATAGCAGTGGAAATCTACAAATGGAGTCAGTAGCTGATGAAAACATACCTGAGCATGGGCAGGAGAATGCCCAATGACAGATGAAGCCCTCAGATGGCCATACAGATGGTGATGAAGACTGGATGCTGAACCTAGTCAGTAAGGCCCCAGACCTTCTGGATGCAACAGATGACTTGGCAAGTGAATATGGTGATATGCACAGGATGGATGATGTCAAGGACCATCAAGAAGTCCAGGGAGGCACCAGAAACGGTTGATGAAGTGACAATGACAGTGGAACAAATGGTGCTAGTGGTGACTCACAGCAAGTCATGCCAAGGTCATTTGCTACAGAATGGACAAGTCAGCATCTGGACAGACCAGAAAACATTGCAGATGACTTACCCGAATCACCAGGACCATCAAACAAGGCCACAAACCACACAAGGAAACCCCCAAATGTTGAGCTTGAGGGGGAGAGGAATAGGTCAGCAAGCTCTGAAAATATACTTACCAACATTGAGGCAGATGCATTTGGAGTGTCAGGACACGCTGAGGATGCCAGGAACATGGCAAAGGACCTATTGCATCTGTCAGAATGCATCAGATGCCAGTTAGAACAACCTGACACCAGGTACTCACCAGAGGAGGCTCCGGATGAGCAAGTCGACCTGCAGAACGCATCAGAATGCATCATGAAATGGTTGGAACAACCAGAGAAAGAAGACTTACCAGAAGATGTCCACATCAAGCTGGGCAACCAAGGAGGTGAAGCGGATGTGTCAGTGACATCCAGACGTGATATAGACGCTAGGAAACAGCTGAAGAAGCTGTCAGCAACATCAGAACACAACTGCAGATGGTCAGAGCTGAGGGGAGGAAGGAACTCACCTAGAGAGACTCAAGATGAGTTGAGTGATCCTAGCGGCGATATGCACGCACTGGACAGCGTGCATAGTGACCTATAAACCACTAGAAGCATCATGAACAAGCATGTTGACAAAATGAACCCACAATATCAAGATACAGGGTCAGGAGGCCATATAGGCAACCAAGGTCAATCAGGAGATGTCCAGGGCCGATGGGAATGCCAAAGCATTGGCATTGAAGATGGAATAACTGGAAGATGACATAGAATGGATGGCATAATGAGTGTCACATGCCATGACTTGAAACAAGTTGAAACAAGGATGCTAGCTGGTAATCAGTCAGGTCAGTACAAACACAACAAGCACAGCAAGACAAATGTACCTAGGCAACCCAAGCCACCCATATACAATCCAGAATGACATATTGAGCAATGGCCCTACCCACTGAGGATCAAGCCCCTTGCTGTTGAGCCCAGACTGTGCACAGCTTGAGGGAGAGTGTTGAATTAGCAAGCACATGTGCAGCCACAGCCACAACCAGCCTGAGCAATCACTGGTGCACACATGAGCCAATGCACTCCATATCCCATGTATTGCAGACCATATGAACATTTCATTGTATCTACTGCATACTTACATTTCCTCATATACCTGTGTCTTGCATACTCAGAGCTCATAGAGCTCCTGATATTCCCTTTTAGCTAGTGTAGATTCCTTTTGTATATAAGATGTACCTTTTCATACTCAAACACCTCAGTCCATTGCATCATGCACATGACTGAGGTGAGCTACTAACCTTTGCATTACCTATTCAATACTTACTCATACCTAGTTGTTCTCTTAGATGAATATATAGTCCATTGCATCATGCACACAACTGAGTTGTTCTCTTAGTCACACACCCCTATTCGATCAAGTGCACATTTCCTTCATCCTCAGATTGACTTCAACTGGACCTTCATGCTTACCACAGCCTTAACAGAGGGGCACTGTCATATCCCATCCCTCTGACAACATAGTGCCTCCTCCAGCTATCTCCATCCACCTCCATCCACATCCACCTCATTATCCATGTTTGTATATCCATGTTTTCTTGACCCCTGTCCATTCCTCATGAGTTTGTTTGACATCCATGACTCTTATGCTTACTTTTAAATTGCTTTTTGTTCTACTTTCATACATCTGTACTTTACTCCAATAGTATTTAAAGACTTCCTGCATACTCCTGCAACCTTAGTATGAATATCATCTAGGTCTCTCCTCTTATCCTTGTCCAACCTCTGTCCACTTCCTTATCTCTCTATTTCCTCACCTTTATTCTATCCAGAACCTCTAATCCTATCTCTGACCTCCATTAGAGAACAGACCTACACAAGGGCATGACACATAAGTTTTACACTAAGTCCTCACCTTTAAGTCCCTCTGCTCCATCTCCACTGAGACCTCCAGTCCACCTCTATGCTCACCCTCCTTCTAGCCTATGAACTCTAGTCAGACTTGGACCAGAGATATCAGACTTGATATTAAGCCATAGCCAAGCCTCTCATACAACTCTTTGAGGATGGCAATATCAAGCTTCACATTATGAGAAATATTGCCATGTTTCACAAAAGTAGTAAGAGTGAACTCAACCTGTTTGAGAATTAGCATACACACATATATCCATAGTGATCACTCACAAATGAAGCAGTGAGCAGGAGAGCTTTATATAACATGACCAACTGGAAATCAAAGAACTGGCACAGAGACTTTGATATGTTGGAGTAAAAGATGGCATGGTAGATATGCATCTTACTAGTTCATCTGATTTACCACAAAGAAAAGCCCAGCCATGGAAAAGCTCTTGTGCTTGCTCACAAATGGCCTTCAAGTGCTTAGCCTCAGTCCTTGCCCTGGGTGGTGGATACAAGTGGTAGTGAACTGGTACAAGTTGAACAGTTACCTTCTTGAATTTGCAGTGGTATGTGGCAATGTCATTGTAAAACTGAGAGGTATTAGCATTGACCTTGTGTTTAAATATTTGTTATACTCACCAGCCTTGCCATTTATAGCTTGTACAATGGATAATAGCCTATTTGATGAACAGACATGGTATGAATTACTATTGGACTATTACCTACCAGCTTTGACTTCAAGGTCATTCCCCTCATAGTATGCAAGAGCCTCAAACAGGCACTTCAAGCATGGACCACTGGTAGTGGATGTGATGGCAGGAAATGGTTTCTTCACTGTAACATACAACTGCATTCATGCTTTTGCAAAATTAAGAAGTTTCATCCACAATGGCAGAAAGTGTTATGTTTTCTTTCTTCATGCTTACCTTTTACTTCTTTTCCACACTTTTATCTTTTTCTCACACTTTCCAGAAGTCCCTTGTTCAATTCACTTGTACAACATTTTTTTCTTTTGCTGACTCATCCAAAATGTGTCATCATTGGCCAATTATTCATTTCCTTTGACTCATCCTTATCTCTTATCTTTGCTTTCTTGCCTCATGGTTGCTTATCTAATCCTCTCCTCCTGACCTGCCCTAGAGCAGTCCCTAGTAGTATATAGTTGACTCCCTCATAATACATACATTTTTGGATTTCCCAAGTTGGTTTGCAGGGGAAAACCCATAACTCTCCCATAATGCATAACACATACCCTATTTCATTCAACAAAACCCATACCTGTACTTACATATCAGCTAAAACAGGAAACTATATTATATAATGGTTCTTTTCAACATTCCAAGGATGGCAAAAATGGCCTAAACATGATGTTTAACTTCTATTTCTCATAATGAAACCACTTGACATGCTGAAATTGGGCTTAGCAAAGCTTTGCAACCAAATACAAGTTTGAGGCAACCTGAGCCCTCCAGCATTCAAACTGCATGAGTATTGCAGAGCATCTCAACCCTCCTGCTGAAATGCACAATATTTACAACACAACTCACAAGGACATCTTTGAAGCAGTGATGGCTACCAAGGCAGCTTGGGAATTGAATGTGGACAGCATTGATGACATTGCCAATGCAAATAGTAACCAAGATGATTCCATTGAGAAGAGTCTGACATACCAGGAAGCACTGCAGGCAGCATTATTGTTGACAAAGTATATGAATGAATTGGATGATCCATTTGCACAGAAGTTAGAAGGCATGCTAGGCATGCTTGGTAGGAGGATGTGGCTTCTTGATATGTGGGGCCAGGAGGACAGCAAAATAACCAGCTATTTCCATCATATATAAATCTCTCCTTCCTTGAAATTAATACATGTTTTGTGTGGTACTGTTAAGACTGGGAACTCCAGTCCAAGTCTGGCCAGAGTTTGAGGAGCTTTAAGTGGAAGTTGCAGAAAGGTCACAGAGGTGGACATGAAGTCCAGAGCAGAGTGGAGGTGTTGGAGATGAGGGGGGATGCAATAAGGATGTCAGTGCAGGACTTATGTGTCATGCCCTTGAGCAGGCCCATGTTCTTGTATTTCAGAGGGACAGAGCTCCAACAGGAGGAGGAGTGGAGATGAGTGAAATGTTGGACAAGGACAGGAGTGTGTCAAAGTCAATATTTAAGCTACAGGAACAGATACAGGAGATGTCCTTAAATATAAATGGAGTAAGGTATAGAGTAATGGAAGGGGAACAAGGACATGAAGTAATATATAAGTGGAAGGATCAGAAGTGTCAAACATACAACCGAGGAATGGAGAAGGATCAGAATACAAAGATATACTAAAATAAATAAGGGTCCAGGTGCTTCTGAGTGTCCCAGCATTGGTCTGATTGAAGATATGGAACTCCAGGCATGAAGAAGAGGAGGAGGACTGAGGGGGTGGAGATGACCAGAGATGGTCGGAGATGTCAGAGGAGAGGCCAGGGAGGTCGGAGAATAGATAGAATGCATGGATGTGACAAGTACTGACTTGGACAACATCCAATTCCATGCCATAATAGTCAATATTTTTGAAAACCCATACTCCCTCAAAACACATACCCATGGGCCTGTCCTGAGGGGGTATGTGTTATGGTCAACTGTATAAACCCAGTGACCTCCATATATATTCCTCACTCTTGTTCTACCTGTACTTTCACCCTAATCTACTTGTTTACTTTCAAGTTTCTAGTCCCACTCTTAAGTGGACTACTAAGGGTAACCAGCCCCTTCTCTTGCTGCTACTTCAGTAGCATCCTTGCCACTACTTTGGTAGCTTCTAGTCTTCCACAGAGAGAATCCTTGTTGGTCCCTAGGATCATTCTTGTCCTTTCTTAAGGGAAACCTCTGATGATCCATGTGACCACCTTCTAGTCCCACAGGGAACCATTGCTGGTCCACATGATCTCTTCAAGTCCAACATTTATTACCACAGGTCTACTCTAGTTCCTACCCAGATCTAGCATAACAGAAAGAATGCAAGCATAGTTGAATTAGGTGGTTTCAATCCCTTTTGGTTGATTGACCACTTATCCTTTTGTCTACTAGCATTGTCAGGGGCTTCATGTTATGGCTGACCTGGGTAGAGCCAGTCATAAAGGTGAAGCAGAAGGGAAAAGGAAAGAAGAAGGTAAGTCCAAGATGTACAACAATGAAGTACTGATGAAAGTTACATAGGAATTTATTGAACTGACTAACTCTGAGGAGGAGCATGGCTGGGACAAGAGGCCAGGAAAGTGCTTCAAGCATGAGGGGGGTACATGTGTGCAGTGCCAGCAGAAGGGCATCACTTGCATGTCCCATGCATTTAGGTCCAAGGGGACCACATGTGCAAAGTGCTACCATACACATATGATGTGCAAGAAGCAAAATAAAGGATTGCCATGAGGAATTGGAATGGACAGGAGTCCTAACAGTGGAGGTAGTAAGGTGGTGGTTTGAACAGAATGTGGCAAAGGCAGATTCACCATATGGTCTTGTGATGAACCTAGTGAACTCACCTGGAAATCTGTGCAAACTACCAAAGGTAACACACAGAGCTTGTTCATGGAAGTAGATTCAGGTAGACATAGCTAAAGGATGTATAAAAAATAAAGTAGTTAGACCTAGACAAGTGTTAGTACAAATATACTATCAAGTCTGGTATCTCAAGTCCAAATTTAACCAGAGTTCATAGGCTAGAAGAGAGATGAGCACAGAGGTGAACCAGAGGTCTAAGTGGAGATGGAGCAAAGGGAACTTAGGGGCAAGGACATGGTGCAAAACTTATATGTCACACCCTTGTGTAGGTCTGTCCTCTAACAGAGATCAAAGGTAGGATCAGAGGTTCCAGGTAGAATAAAGGTAAGGGAACAGAGAGATAAGGAGGCAGACAAAGGTCAGACAAGGATAGAAGGAGAGACTTAGATGATATTTGTACTAAGGTTACAGGAGTGCACAGGAAGTCCCTAAATACTATTGAAGTAGGATATGAAGGTACAAAAGTAGAATGAGGAGCAATTTAAAAGTAAATATAAGGATCACAGATGTCAAACAAACTTACAAGGAATGGACAAGGGTCAAAAAAACAAGGATATACAAATGTGGGTAAGGGTCTGAGCACTTTGAGCAAGTCCAGACAGAGAATAAACTCTAGGATGGAACTCTGAGGAATAACAGGGATGATGAGGTAGAGGATGGCTGGAGGTGGATGGTGTTATGGTTATCCACCTTTATACTAGTCTCTTTCTTATCATCTTTAGATATGATCACTCATTTTCATTTGCCTTCACTGACTTTTTCCACTTCTTAGTAATCTTGTACCCTGACAATGTTATGGTATACTCTCTTGATTGACTCTTTATCCAGACTATCACCTCCTACAGTGCTTCTCTTGTAGCACTGTATATTCTGATCTCCTCACTAATTGCTAAGTGCTTATCTTTGCTGATTCAAGTCCAGCTTTCTGACTTGGCCAATCTTCCTCACTTAACCTTGGTCTGTGTGGTGGCAGGTCCATAGCTTTCCCTTGTTTGTCCATTTCTTTATCTCTGCTTGAATTGTAATATAAGAACCAGCTAGCTTACCTCTTGTACTCTCTAGCTAGTTCTATATGTATCCAAATGGACTACTTTGCTCACTCTGTTGTCATTTTAAGTCTATATTCTTGCAGGATGTTGATTCTCTTCATGAGTACCTCCACACATCAACACTAGTGGTTGTAGAACTGTCTGAGCACTGAAGTGCCATCCTTAAACATTACAAAAGAACTAGCTCATCCTTCTGACTCTCTCCTTGAAGAGTAAGTCACCATAGCTGATCAACCAAACCACAGAAGGAGGATTGCTGGCTTCTCCAATTCTAGTTCCTTCCCCCATTCCACTCATGCCCAGAGAGTGTTGAGAGCTACCTTGCCTGTCAAGAAAGCATCCCTTTGCAAAATGCCAAATCCTCTGATGAAGATCTACTCTTTTCAATCTCACAGAATTATCAGACCATTGTTTATCCTAGTCTTTCTGATCTTGCCAAACCACCTTTGCCTATCCCAGTTGATCCTCCCACTTCCACCCCCTTCCAAGTTACCATGACTACCACCCCAAAATCCATTGAGCTGAAGTCCACCCTTCCCTTCAATTTCTCAGAAGATGCTACAAAAGCGTTGTGATGGATTAATGCCATGTGTAATGTGGATGGGCACTTCCAGTGCTTTGACTAGGCTTTTCTAGATGTGGGGAGGTACTCATGAAGAGACACAATGTCCCACAGGAAGATAGACTTAACAAACACCCGAGAGGAGAAAAGTAGTGCACAATAACAGCATAGAACTAGCTAGGGATACATGGGATGCCTAGCTAGTTCTTATACTACATTTGATGTATCAAGAGAAAACAAAGAGCAACAAGAAGTAAATAGACATGTTATCACCACATGGACCAAGCTGAAATAAGTGATGAGCTAAGCAAGAACACAGGAATTGAACCTGCAAGAAAAGAGCTTAGTCATTGAGGGTAAGGAACACTCAATGTTGTAATAGAAACATTTTAGGAGATGAGTCCATGTCAGAAGAGATCAGAAGAGAGGAGAAATGAGGATGTTATCAGGATATAGTACAAGAAGGAAAGAGAAGAAGCTGCAATGTGGAAATGGAAATGAGTGGTTATGTTGGAAGTTCAGAAGAAACAAGTGAGGACAAAGACAGATAACTGTAACACCATGAAAGGCCACTTTGATGCCAATAGCACCATCTTCACCTCCAACTCCCCCAAAATCTACACTCTCCTGAACTAGATGGGAGGAGGTCTAGGCATACATTTCACTGAGAAATGGTATATCATAATGCAAGACCCCACTGTTGATACTAAAGACAAGACATTTGACAAGATTGTTGAAGACTTCAGATCTATCTTTGTCCCCTATGATGAAAAAGGAAGTGCCAGATGATCCCTTGACATCCTTCACCAGACTGTCAAGAGGAACCCTTGAGACAAATGAATCAATGATAATTATAAGCTCCAAGAATATGTCCAAGCATTCTCCAACACTGTCCTTCATGCTCAACTCTCCAACCCCTTAGTTATCTGTCAGAAGTTCACTCAAGGATTGTTTCCTCCTTTTCACCAACTGGTCTTCTCTCAGAAAGATATCCATATGACCTATAAGAACTGGGTCAAAGATGCTAAGAAGTTTCAAAAACATCTGGAGATGAGCAACAACTTCCTGAAAGGAGATGGATGTCTTCCATCCTCCCCCTCTTCCTCCTGTGCTAAAGACCCTGATGCCATGGATATAGATGCTCTTCAATTCTCCCCAGTAGAAAAGGCTTGCTGCCTTCAGGACCACCTCTACTTTATTTGTAAGAAGCCAGGATGTTCAACTCATAACTATGGAAACCACCCAAGCCATAACAACCCCAGATGTTCTATACCATCCACCTCTCAATATGCATGTGGTCTGAAAGCCAAAGGAAGAGACCTCCAACAAATCATGCAAGAAAGGATGCCTTGATATCTTCCCTTCCTCACTTGCTAGCTCCTGTATTATTAGCTAAATCCTCAGGAAGAACAATACAAGTTCATTTATTCCTTTCTCATGGAGCAAAAACCATTGACACCTCTGCCCTTATAGATTGTGGGGCAACAGGAAACTTCATTGATCAGTCCCTCATATAACAACCTTCCCTACATGTCCAACTGCTCTTTAAACCCATTAATGCCTATAATATGGATGAAACAAAAAATCGCTCAGGAACCATCAAAACAAGAGTATCCATTCTTCTTTCCTTCCAAGACCATCAAGAGATATTAGACCTCATGGTTGTCGACTGTGGATGAAGCCAAGTGATCCTAGGGATGCCTTTGTTATGTACTCACAATCCAAAAATTGACTAGATAGCCAGCACCCTCTCCCTCCCTGATACTATCTGCCCACTTGCAAAATGTTCAATACTGTCTCCACCAGGTACTTGCTACAATGGTTGGGCATTGACCCAGACAAGAAAATCTCCTCTCAATTGAAACAGAGAGAAGTCTGGCTGAATGGGAAATACATCTGCAAGACTACCCTCTCCACAGGGATTGTGGCCTAAATCAAGATCAACCAGAAAACCCTTCCCAAAGCTTTCTCTTCCTTTTCTGATGTCTTTGCTGAAAAAGACCCATGATCAATTACCCCAACCTCACCCTTTTGATCATGCAATCAAACTGAAGAACTCCTTCTCCCCTTATGTTGCTAAGACTTATTCTCTCAATCCCCAGGAACAAGAGGCCTATAAAATGTTTGTTGAGGAACATGTAAGAACTAGCCACATAGTATCTTCTAAATCTCCTCAAGCTTTACTTTTTTTTTCATCCCAAAAACAAGACAGTTTCCTTCATTCCTGTCAAGACTATCAGTACATGAATGAACATACAGTCAAGAATGCCTATCTCCTTCTCCTTATCTCTGACCTCATCAACAAACTTAAGAACTCCACAATTTTCACCAAGTTCAATGTCTGATGGGGGTATCATAACATTCATATTTTCCCTGAAGACACATGGAAAGCTGCCTTTATCACCCCCCTCAGATTATTTGAACCCACTGTTATGTTTTTTGGTCTTTGCAACTCCCTAGTCACATTTCAAGCTTTTATGAACCATTTCTTCAAAGACCTTATTGCTGAAGGATGGCTGGTAATCTATATGGATGACATCCTCATCCACTTCTCTGACCTCTTGGTTCACCATGCCCACACCAAGAAGATTCTGGAATGAATGTGCAACCTCCACCTTTCTCTGAAACTATCCAAATGCATCTTTAATGTCCCTGAGGTCAAATACCTTGGCATGATTGTAGAAAGTGGAAGCACCAAGATGGACCAGTAAAACTTTCTGCTATTACTAAATGGAGCCCCCCTCCAATGTCAAAGGAATCTGTTCTTTTATTGGATTCTGTAACTTTTATAGAAAGTTCATTTCCAACTTCTCCTCCATTGCTGCTTCTCTTCACCTTCTCACCTAGGATAAGTAGCCATGGGTGTGGAGATCTGACCAGGAATCTGCCTTCCACTCTCTCCAGTCTATGTTTACATCCACTCAAGTCCTCCTCCTTCTGAATGTCTCCAAACCATTTACTGTAATGTCTAATGCCTCCCTCACTATAGTGGGTGCTGTTTTGATGTAGCCAGACACCAATAGTAACCTCCACCCCTGTGCATACTTCTGCAAGACCTTGGAATTAGCAGAACATAATTACAACATCTACAACCATGAACTCCTTGCAACCATCCTTGCCTTGGATGAATGGTGTCATTATCTCCAGGCAAAAGAGCACCCAGTTACCATCATCACTGACCACAAAAACCTCTCCTACATGCAAGTCCCCCAAAAACCATCCTGTTGCCAAGTGAGATATAGTATCTTCCTCTAGGACTTTGATATTATCTGAGACATCACTCCTGGTTTCAAGATGGCCCCCACTGATGCCCTGTCATGCAAAGATGACATAGACATCTCCATTTATAACTCTGACTCCTCCATCATTCCAGAACACACCATTATTCATGCCCTTGACCTCACCCTCTGGTCTAAGTTGGCCTGCTCCTCTGTGTTTGACCCCCTCATCCAACATACCCTCAATGCTTGTGCCCCCTCCACACCCCTTTTTTGTAACTTTCTTCCCTCTGACTGGCTCTATGAGGGCCAAAGTCTATACTTCAAAGATCACCTGTATTCCACATCCATTTCTGACCCAATGTGATTAATTTTGATCTCATCAGACCATATCACTTTTCTAGTCCCCTTTAGTCCAGTTCTTGTGAGCATATGCAAGGCTTTTGTAGATTTCACAATATTTTGATAAAAGAAGGAAATGTTTTAGCTTGGATACAGCTTTTATGCCACTCCTTTTCGAGTGCTTGTGAATAGTGTTTGAATGTGTGGATGGATTGGTAAGACTAGAGAGTATTTTGGTCACTTGAACAGCATGCTGCTGAGTGGCCAGCATCAAGTCAAGCAAGGATAGTAGGCTTTTGATCAGCTATGAGAGATTGCATGGTGATGGAAGTCAAGAATAAGGATGTTTGACACTCAGACATACTATTTACATATGT
>JBBPKJ010001107.1:0-12978 GCA_038089195.1 Brasilioporus rufonigricans | reverse complement strand
GATCAGACCCAGCAAAATATATGTCATCTGTCACCAATTGACTACAAATGTAAGTAAATCAAATTGCTTGGTCTTTACTCTAGCTTATCTAGCACATATAAAGGCTCAAGAGGCAATATTGTGAGCAATGTGCAAGGCTGAAAAGTATTGGTGGTGGCATGATCCCTAGCAATGATGACAATGTGCCCCAGAACCTTATGGATATGTTATCCCAACTCCTTAGTGCTAGGAGCTGGCTGACTGAAGTGCCAGAGGACATCCTATGTGTATTTCTATATTATCAAGACCTTGACCCTTTCTGGAAGGGCATCCCATCTTTTGACAGCACTCTCATATCAGCAAGACCCAATGTGAGCCATGTGGATGGCCTCCTGAACATTATTGCCCCCACCAAACCTCCTGCTGTCAATCTTGTACCCAATAATGCCAGCAACTTCAATGACCTTGATGATCCAGATGATTTTGAGGCAAATGATATGGAGATGGAGCCTGAGAGCACCCAGCCTCATAATGAGAATCCAATGGGCTTCAATTTTGATTGCTATGTTGATGATGATCATGCTGATGATATGCCAGCCTCTGGTCTAGCAATTCATACTAGTCCAACAGTAGGTGCTTATTGACACTCAAGGGAACTAACTAATGGTCCTCCAAAAAGGCACCAATCCATGCCACATCTAGCACATCCCTCTTGTTGTCAAAAGGAAAGACTCTGATGCATGAAGGGCACAGTGTGTTCTTACAACACAGTCCTTATGCTCACCCTCCTTGTTCATCCTCAAGCTCCATCTCAAGCTCCATTTCCAGCCTGAAATGAGGTATTGGCACTGGCATGTCAAAGAATGCTGGTGAGCCATTGACCACCAGGCAAACAACTCTTCCCTTGGCCAGCAGTAATATTTTTGTGAAGCTTAAGGCCTTGGAGAAGGCTAGTGAGGTTTTTGAAGGTGAATCAGCTGGATCTATTTGCTCAGTGCAGTAGTACAACTATTTAATCTACAAGAAAGAACTTGAGATTCAGTAGACTGAACTGAATGCCAGGGTTCTGCATGCTGAAGCTGAATTCAAGCACAAGCAAGAATTAAAGCTACTTGATCTCAAGTTGAAGGAGTTGGAGGAATGATTGCTATCTTGCCAGATTGAACTTTTCAATACAAAAATGGTGTACATGCAGATAATGAAGGACATGGGGCTTGAGGGTAACAAGGGCATAGTGTTACAGTCATTTGCCTCTATCCTGGTCTTTTCCTCATAATCTTTCAACATGACCACTCTTTTCCATTTGCTCATACTAGCTTCTTCTCCTTTATTGCCATACTCTATCCTGAGGATATCCTTGTTATGCCTCTCTTCTTTGATTAACCCTTTCCTTGGACTTGCTCTCCTACAACACTTCTCTCATAGTGTTGCATCTTTCAATTTCTTTATCATTGCTAAGCCCCTTATCTTACAGGTTCAATTCCTGTGTTCTGGCTTAGTCAACTTTCATTACTTCATCTTGGTCAGTGCAGTGGCAGTGCCCCAATCATTCTTTCTCCTTCCATGTAGTTATAGACTTGCCCTAAACTTCTTGAATGATGTATATAAACTAGCTAAAGACTTCCTATATCTTTAGCTAGTTCTATGCAATCTTGCACACTACTTTGCTTCACATCAAGTGCTCTCTAAGTCTATCTTCTTGCAGGACATTGAGTCTCTCTGTGAATACCTCCCTGCATCAAGGAAAGTATTGCTGGAAGTACAGCAAGTGCCTATCCACATTACACATAGAGCATGGCACTGGTAGTTCAAATGACATGTACCTTGATGCATTGTAGGCAAAAGGCATGACTGTTGTATGTTGTTCTCTATCTCTGCTGTTCTTTCTCTCGTTCATGCAATGTATTTGATTATCTATCCCTCCCATGTGACTTGCTATCTAAGTCTACTCGCCCATGCCATTCACAACCCACTGCCAACCTTGTGCATTGAAGAGCTTCTGCATCAGAACTGAACAAAATACCTGTTCTAACATCCCAGTAAGAATGGTTACTACCACATCATTGGGCTCAGGTTTAAGGTTCCATGCCTGTTCCTATGCCCACACAACCATTGACTCCTTCCCTAGACCTTCCTCAAACTGGATAATCATGTTATGCAGCACCAGACAGCACTACACCCAGCACACAGCATATTCAAGGTCCTCTGTCATTTATATATGAAGGTGTAGTTCTCACAAGGACTGGAATCATCCTTTCAAGGCTGCAAATGCATGTTCAACATGCACATGAACCTGGAATTATTTTAGAGATGACCTAGAAGTTAATACTGAGCAGGTATGTTCTTACCTTTGATAGGTAATAATTAAAGTGCCATTATGGCTGTGTCAATAGCATGTTGTGAATGGCCTTGAAAGGTATGACACACCATGTTTTTGTCAGATAAGCTGAATCTGCCCATATCCAGTGGTCTGGTGGAATAACCTCTTTAGCATTTTGTGCAACATATGTCCCTTGGAATGTGAATGCATCATGGATGCTACCTGGATGCCTGAGACCATAATTGATGATGAGAAGGTTGTGCAGCATGATGAGAAGCTGTAGTAATACACTAGCAACATACGTCCCTATCAGCTTAAGTAACCAAACAGGTGTTCTAAGTATTTACCTGGCAATTTAGTGAGTAATGTCCTTTCCTGTTGACAAACATGTCACCATAAAAGATAGGCTTCTCAAACAGATTGAATGTTGATCCATCTGCAGCAAAAACTCTGCCTTGCTAATCATTACAGGTCCATTCCTCAACAAATCCATAGGCTTGTTCAAAGTTCTCTGAGTCCAAACCCAGTATGTTCAAGAAATTGTCATATTGCTGCAAGAAAGCAACCATGATATAATTTGTGCAGTTGATAACTGACCCCACAGAAACTCCTACCCATTGGGTCACATCTTCAGGCATTACCACATTTCCATAATGCCCCACACAGTTCAGGAAGATTGCCAGTTGGATGGCAACCAGTAACTGTGCATTATTTGACATTGAATGGAAGATCTTGCACCCACTAATTGTATCCAGGATGTAGTTGAAGACCACTGGATCAACCCAAACCTTCAAGTGGAAGAGCTCTGGATGGAAATCAGCAAAGTGATCTAACAGATGAAGTTGGGATGCTTACATAGGATGCTCTGCCTTATTGTCACATCCATCCATTCTGACCTCTGTTACATCTTCTCTGGCCATCTCTGTCCACTTCCACACCTCCAGTTCATTATCTGCATCACCCTTAGAGCTCTGTTCCAGAGCTCATTCTCTGCTCAGACCTATCCTGGTGACACCCAGACCCTTATCCATATTTGTATATTGTTGTTCTTTGACCCTTGTCCATCTTTCAGTAGCTTATTTGACAGCTCCCTATCCCTCTGCCACATCACTTATACCTCCCTGTACTTACTTTATGTTCTTGTTCCATTTCCAATCTCCATACCTTACTCCAATTGTATTTAAGGACATCTCCTGTATGCTATACCTTAGCACTAATATCAACTAAGATGGTCCTCTCGTCCTTGCCTGGCTTCTTTTCAACTCCTGTTGGAACTCTGCTCTGAAATATGAGAACACAGACCTGCTTAAGGGTGCAACACATAAGTCCTGCACCAATGTCCTCACTACATCCCTCTCCATTTTAACTCCTCCACTCTGAACATCACATCCACCTCTGTCACCCAACCCCTCAACTCTGCTCATCATCCTCTGAACTCCAGTTAGACTTGGACCAGAGGATCCAGTCTTAACATTTATGATTGATGACCTGTGCTCAAGCAATTTCATCTTTCAATGATGTGATCACATTTAGCAATTGACAGTAATATACAGCTTTTGTTTCCTGTCATATACCAAACTCCACCAAATCAAACTCCAGTCCTCTGGACTCAACTCCAGACTACTTTAATCAACTCCAGACTATCTTTATTTGCTAAGTCTTGTCTTTCTTACTCTGGACCAACTCCAGACTTTCATTACTTACTTCTTTGAATATGTTTTATCTTGACATCTCAGTTCCCTTGTTTTCTGACATCTCTGTTCCTATATCACTCCAACATCTCTGTTCCCCTGTCATCCTGACATCTCTCCATTCTCATTTTATCTTAACACTCTATCACTCCTGTTTCACCTCCATACCTTTGCACATTGTATGTCTACCCAATCTCATTTCCATTTTAGTAATCCACCTTTGATCTTAGTATATAATCTCTGTACTTCTGTCCTATATTCCTCAGTCTGAATATCAACAGAACTTGACATTCTCCTCCCTTGTTCATGACCTCTGACCCTCCAAAATTGGGACACCAGACCTATGCAAGGCATACCACATAAGGTGAAGCCAAGTCCTGGACCAACCAATACAACAACTCCAGCATTCTGGAGTTACACTCAGAGCACATCACCCAGGTTTAACAGAGATGTATTAGTGTACTCTCCACCCATACTTTAACTCTGAAGAGTGTAACTGCTGTTGTTGAAGCATTAGATCTGATTTACCTTGTTTTTTTTGCACTTTAGGTGATATGATAGTATTTGTGGTGATGTCAATGGCTCATGATAAAATGGTCAATGTCTGTCAGTTAGACTCAGGGCTCCTTAAATTTGCTATGGATCTGCTATGCACAGTATGATGACTGGGTCAACAAAAGGTGGCAATCCTTGAAGAAGCAAAGACCTGATGGCAAGGAGAAGAAGGATGTACCTATCACGTGACCGTGTGTTGACAAATCCGACGTGTTGTGTCCGATATTAAGATGGTGGTCGAGCACGCGTAGTACTGACCACGACGCGTGTGTCCATTCACAAGCAGCTGCAGGTTGCGGCTTAGTCTGTCACGATGTCTGATCCAGCCTTACTTTTCACTCCTTCCAAACTCACTCCTCTTACTACCTCTTCTGTAGAACCTTCTCCTCCTCCTCAGCTCGCTATGCCGACGCGTCGGGTAGCCCAGTGCTACGTAGCTCCACCAAGACTTTCTCCCTCTGTCAAGGTGCACTACCAGCAACCCCCGGATTACCTCGGAGGTGATCCGGAATTCGTACGGGATGACCTCGACGTAGTCATTGGCGAGTACCCGTTGGACAACGAGGGTAAACCTTCACATTACTTCGTACGTTTTAAAAGAGATGGGCTTGCGCGTAGGGTCGGTCACTGCTCGCTATTGCCCTCTTCTCTTCTCGAAACCTAGCCTTTTTTTTTTTAGATCTCTTCGCGTACGTTCCTTGCAAAGTACAGCGACTTTGTCGACGAGTACCGTGCGTTCTGCCAGGTATCTTTCTGTCCTATTGTCTCAGAGTCCATTCAGAGCGCCGAAGGGCACAGGGTCTACTTGACCACTTTGATCCTGCCTCCGATGACGTCCACGAGCATTCGCGAATGAACGCTAGAACAAAGGCCGATACAATCAGTCGCTTCACAACCTTGCAAACACTATCTGAGAGCGACGTATCCGGGTCCCCTCCTACGTCCGATTCTCCTCTCACAGAAGATGACAATGACGAAAGTGGTGACGATGATTACACTAGTCGAGTGTCGACTCGTAAATCTGCCCGTCTAGCTGCTGGCAAAACCAAATTCATACAAAGCAACCTTCCGTTCAGCCCCAAGAAGCTTCGCAGAAATCGTGTACGGCGAGAGCAAACGGTTACTGACACTGAAAACGACCTCGGTGGCTACGGTCAAGTAGATTCTGATGTAGAAGTCCTTACGCCTAGAAGGTCAACACGATCTCGGCGGAGCGCTCGCTCTAATCTCGCTGACAATTTTGTCGACGAAGGGGAGTCGGATGAAGACACCTACCGCGACAGTCCTCGACCTAAATCCAGGGGAGGCGCTGGGAAAGCGGCGAAAAAGAAACGATCTGCTGCAGCCCGTCCTGCCTACGGACACTTCCGTGACATCGACGATCTTGATTTCGATCCCTACGAGGACGAAGCAACCTCATCACTTCGCACCCACAGGAATATCTGCGAGAAATGTCACAAGCGTCCCGCTCACGAGCAGTTGACAAAGGTGAAGAAAGGTAGACGCAAGACCAAAGATGATGGAAGTGGATCTGATGACGAAGCCAGCATACGAGGCTTGGGGGGCTGGGTTCGATGGTCTGGATATCATGGATTTGTTCTTTTATGCCATTAATATCATCTCACAGCCTCAAATGTCCTGTAGTCGCCCATTGGAAGTGTCTTGCAAGAACTCAAAGGGATGAGATTATGCGGGCTGCTCGCACTCGCGATCAAGATCGACGGAGAGCACAAGCAGGAAACTCCGGTGAACCCTCATCTGGGGACTTGCCAGACCGCAAAGAGCTTGATACCAACCAGACAACCGAATTCATCTGTGGGCTCTGCATGAAGGGTGGTATCTGTATAGGTTGCTTACAAGTGGCTATTGAGCCCGACCCATCTGTCACGAACAAGCAACAGCCTTTCAGAGCCTCTCTCGAGCCTGCCCAAAGTAGTATCCCTGACACTGAAATGGTCGACAACACATCCCCTATTGAAGACAGCACTTCTTCGTACCCTTCCCCAGAACTTCTTTTCAGATGTTTTACTTGCAGGGGACTTGCTCATTATCGACATTTGCCCGACCCGGAAAATGCGACTTGGGAGGATGCAGATCTCGCAAGTTACTATCAAGAGGAGACCGGCTGGCGCTGCGCTGATTGCGCTTCGTACGTCTATCCACTGGATAAAATTTTGGCTTGGCGACCCTACCCTCCAGATGTCATTGAACCCCCTTCCATAAATCCCCCTGATGCTAAGGCTTTCCTTCCACGGGAGTACTTAGTGAAATGGGTGGATCGGAGCTATCGACGAACACAATGGGTCCCTCATATGTGGCTGGTTTCAACCAACTTGTCGAAACTGAAGCATTTCCTTACGGGGGGATCTAAAGTCCCGCTTCTCCACGAACCAATATCCGACGATACTGCCGTGGATGCCTACAAACTCGATGGTATTAACAGGGAACTTATTCCTTTTGAGTCTAGCGCAGACGCTACCCCTGAAGTTGGTGCTTTAACCGAGGCGAAGAACATCTCACTTGGTCCTCTACCTGACGCTGAGCGTCGAATCCCTCCAGCTTGGAAGACCATCGATCGCGTTCTTGACGTGCGGTTCTGGAACCCGTCGTCAAACACGAGGAAACACAAGCAGGGTGTCATCCGTGGCGGTCAGACTAATGGGTCGTCTCTAAGTCCTGGACGACAACTAGAGCAGGCTTTCGCGGAGGGTGAACAGCCTGATGAGTCGTTAATGGAGGAACCAGATGATTTGTTGTCGAGGACTGGGGAAGCATTAACGGCTGAGCACATTGACAATGTCATATGGGTATTCATTAAGTGGGAGGATTTGGGGTATGAAGGAGGTCGGTATTCTGGCTCGTATACGATGATACTTCCTGAGTTCTCTGACAGCAACTTGGGACTCTCCACCTCGTCGCGGAGAGCCCGGGTACGGTGCCTTTGAGCGCGCATTCCAGAAATTCGTGGATTCCCGCAAGGTTTTTGTTAAAAAAACGTGGAAAGAGATTGCCAAGATGGAGGCTCGTGTCGAGAATGGTTACGGTGCCTTTGCTCTCAAACGAGATCTCGATGAACAACCTGATCTTGGACAGAGCAATCACCTCAAGCTCATGAAATTCCAGGTTTGTGGCTTTACTCTGATCAAACGCTTTACTCATAGGCTGACAGATCGATGGATATAACTGGCTTTGTGATAACTGGTGGAACCGGCAACCTTCCATATTGGCGGATGAAATGGGTTTGGTTTGTTGTTCGTTCCGTTCCCTTTACTTGTTTCAACGTTTTCTTGCAGGGCAAAACAGTTCAGATCGTCACGTTTCTTGGGACATTGGTTGAAAAGTTCACTGCGGCGCCTGCACTTGTTGTTGTTCCAAACTCTACGATCACTAACTGGGTTCGGGAATTTTCACGCTGGGCGCCAAGACTCAGGGTGGTACCCTTTTTTGGAGAAGCAAAGTCCAGAGATGTGATCATGCGATATGAGCTATTTCATGAACCGAAACGCGAACCGAAATACCATGTCCTTGTCACTACATATGAGATTGTCACGAACCCAAGGGATTTCGCGACTGTCTTTAAGAGTGTTAATCGTTGGGAGGTCTTGATTGTCGATGAGGGTCAGCGTCGTGAGTATTCTCTTAGCAGCTTCGAATCACGGTTTCACTTCTGTTGCAAGTTAAAAACGATAGTAACCTGCTCTTCAAAAAATTAAACGAGCTCAAGCCATTCCACCGGATCATCATGACAGGGGTTAGTGAAATTTCACTCCACCTCGATTTTTTAATCCTCATATTTCCCAGACCCCGCTGAACAACAACATTCGTGAATTGTTTAACCTGATGAACTTCCTTGACTCCGATAAGTGGCAGGATCTTGAAGCACTTGAGAAGGAGTATGAAGAACTCAACGAAGACCTAGTGCGCCAACTGCACGTAAGACTAAAACCGTACTTCCTTCGCCGCATCAAGAGCGAAGTACTTCAGCTTCCCCCCAAGGTATTTGCTTCCCTCCTCGAGTGTAATCGACGGAACATAGATCTGGTCAGAATGAGGTCATTGTCCCGCTCTCGATGACTCCTTTGCAGAAGGAAATCTATCGATCGATTCTCAGTAAGTTTTAATGGTATCATGCGGGCTGAATAACAAATTTCGTCTTCAGGCCAGAATTTAGACATTCTCAAGCACCTTACACAAGTGTCAACAGTTACAGCAAGTCGTGCAGGAATCTCCAGGACAAATATGAACAACATGCTGATGCAGTTGCGAAAGTATGTCCACAGACAGGTCCTCCATTGACCATCCTCACGAGTTTTGTTAGGTGTCTCCAACATCCGTACCTCATTTCGGATGACATCGAGCCTCGCGGGCTTGAGCCACACGAGGCTCACGAAAAACTGATCGATGCCAGCGCGAAGCTTCTATTACTGAGGTCCCTCTTACCGAAGCTCAAAGCAAGAGGACATCGTGTGCTCTTATTCAGTCAAGTAAGTCTCGTTTCTTCGTGCATTCCCGATAGTTTTAATTCATCACCCCCAGTTCGTCATTGCTCTAGATATTATTGAAGACTTCTTGAGAGGCGAGAACTATAAATACCTTAGACTCGTACGCCCATTAATCTCCAGAGTTTGTCTTACCTTACACTTATCCAGGATGGCGGTACGAAACAAGCGACTAGACAGAAGGGCATGGATGAATTCAATAAACCAGACTCGGAATACTTCATATACCTACTTACCACTCGTGCTGGTGGGGTTGGCATTAACCTCTACACAGCAGATACAGTGATCATATATGATCCTGATTTCAATCCTCACCAGGTAAGAGAACTTTCTTTTTTTCGGCTGTCTGACTCATAAATCATAGGACCTCCAAGTACGAAGATATGATCTTGTTTTCATCATTCACTAAATATATATCCAGGCAATCGCTCGTTCGCACCGTTACGGTCAACAGAAGACATGTCTCGTGTTCAAACTTATGATGAAACAATCTGCTGAAGGTAAAAACACCTGTTTCGAGAGCCATCTTTGTCTCATGTCGTGCAGAGAGAATCGTACAGGCAGGCAAGAAAAAACTAGTACTCGATCACCTGATCGTACAGAAAATGGATGACGACGAGAATGGTAGCGATGATCTGAGGTCAATCCTCACCTTCGGTGCCAAAGCACTCTTTGAGGAAGTGGGTCAAGGTTCCAAAGATATTGTTTGTGCGTGGTATTTCAACACTCTTTGTGGGCTTTACTTAGCTACCACGCTCAGACACCGACCACGATCTCGATAAGCTGATCGAGAAAACAGAGGTCGAAGGGGACGAAGGCAACATCACCAATGAGCCCGGTCTAAAGTTCAGCTTCGCTAAGGTATGGGCAGCAGAGAAGGACGCCCTAGAGGACGTTGGGGACAGCGTGCCCGACATCGACCACGGGGATTCATGGGCCCAAGCTCTAGAACGTATAGCTACCACGAAGACAGTAACCGAAGAAAAGGAGGTGACAGGCCGTGGAGTTCGTCGAAAGGCTGCTGCCGCTTTCCCTCAGGTTTGTCTAAAATATTTTCACTATTCCATCGCTAATTTATATGTGCTGCGCAGCAACAGTTTGACTTTCTGGAGGGTCTGGATGAAGCTCCTGCCAAGGCGAAAGGGAAAGGCAAGAAGAAGGGTCGATCGTTGAAATCTGGGACATCATCTGATTCCGATGCATACGATGCTTCCGCTCATCATGGTGCTGGTAATGACACGGACGATACGGCGGAGTCGATGGATGTCGCCGCGGAACTTCCAATGGCCACGACATCACCTAAGAGACAACCGCGTTATCTGTCTGCTCCGTTTCCGACCGTACAATCTAGTTCAACGCTTCCACCACACGAAGATCAAGAGTGCGGCCTTTGTGGACACATTCATGGACCGGGTGCCTGCAATATGACGGAGAGTTCCCAAAATCTTGTGGAGTACCGGGAGATCTTATTGAATCACACTGTCGACGAACCCTGGGAATACAGAGTGCGTGTTTATTTCCTATGTCGTGAACATCACGTTGAGGAAACGCGCAGAAAGCTGCTATCGAGGCCATTGAGCAAACGTTGTATGATCGGGGTCAGGGGCATTTGTTAGTTGGACAGCCTCTCAAGCTGGTCTCTAAATCGGGATCTGCTTCGATGTCCGTGAAGACCAATGAACCAAGCGGACAGGATGAGGTCCGCTCATTGCCAGTGGTGCTACCCTCCAAACGCATGTCTTCGCCCGGTGCAGTACCTGAGAGTTCATTGAAGAAGCAAAAGCGTAATGGGTCTATTGGCTGCCCCGTGTGTCTTGGACCCCAGCACCACTCTCTGAAGAACTGCCCAGTTTTTCACCAGGACACCCAAAGGTTTGTTCGCAGTTGGACTATATTGAGTCACCTCTTCTGAGCGGAGCTCTAGTATCGCAAGGCATATTTTGCGGCTATCCGAAGATCCGTCTCAAGTGCGAGTAACCAAGAAACTTCGACGCCTTTTGAAGCAACAAAAGCGAGAGACTGAGGAAGCAGGCCAGTTTGGCCATGACAGGATGCAAACATCACCTTAATCTATCCAGGATTCCTTCTTCCCCTCCAAGGCTTATCATAGGCAATGCTGTAATTATCTGGGTACTATATTTTCTAGACCTTTTGTGTTGTAAATATGACCAAGTCGTATTTTCACTTGTGGGAGTTTACTCCGACACTCAGTTATATCGTACGTAAAGGGATGACTCCTTTCTCTGAGCAGACCGACATTCACATTTCTCTCACACCCATTTCACGAGACAGCTCTCGGCTCGAACTACACAATTGCCGGGCAAGGTTCTCTGGCAAAAATAAATACCTCTACTAATCAAGAGTTCAGCATTACTTGCCAGGCTGATGGTTCTTACACCCCGTCTTCGTATCGCAGATCCATCACCTATGGAAATAGAAACGGTCTCTGAATCTGGGACAAATCCAAGCTCCCGCAAGCGGCAGCGATCTGTGACGTACGATGCACCCCCAGAAGATCTGCCAGAGTTGCCCAAGCTCTCTGGAGAGATTCTGTTGGAGGTATTTACTCACAGATCCCTCCGACTTGCATGCCATGCCAAGTATCGCGACAACGAACGTTTATCGGTCCTTGGGTCCTACATATTGGAGATGACGACGACACAACTACTTTTTAACAGGAAACCGATGCTAACGAGCAGCAAGATTGAGGTGAGCGCAATTGCCACAAGGTCGCAGTGCCATGAGACGATGTTTTAGTAAGGTGCAGAGACAAAGACTATTATCGGTGGACATCATCGACACATGGGCCAATTTCTATCGACTGCGAGATGAGCTACGCTACGACCCGTCGTTTCAATCATCAGTTGGGGAGGCCGAGGTAGGTGGTGCGTCTGTCCGATTCGGCGAGATTTGCAGTACTGAAACTGGAACATAGCAAGGCCGTCTACTCTTCCTCGCCTATCTTGGCGCAGTCTTCTGCGAGCGTGGACTGACAGTCGTCCAGCAATGGATCGGGGCGCTCTTACGACTGTCTGTCAGGGTATTCGGGGATGGAGCAGCGCCTGACCTCGGACCCGCCGACTTTGAGGAACAATCTGGGAAGCGACCCAAGGTGGAAGAATTTCTTCAAGGGTTCTCGACACAGCCGTTACAACACGCACTCCTTAGCCTGTCGACTAGTTATAAGCCTACGCATTACAACCCCTACACCCAGACCGGGGCTCTGCCACCGCCACCGCCACCGCCAAGCATACCGCCTCCAATACCGCCACCCCCGCCAAAGGGGATGCCGAACTTTGGGAATCCACTGGCCCCAGCGCAACCAACCCTGGCGTTCTTGCCACTATTCAACCAAACGGCGACACAGCGAGGGTTGAGCGTCACGTACCCTGCAACATTCTCCGGGCCTCCGCACGCAGGAAAGTGGCATGTGACTTGTGTCGGTAAGCAAAATACGGTGTTTCCGTACCAAGGTGACGCTGAGCCTGAGTAATGATCAAAGTGAACGGAATGGAGAAGGGCAAAGGGATTGGACCGAGTAAGCAACTGGCCAAGGAGGAAGCGGCAAGAGCGGCGTACTATGTGATGGGATGGGCACCTCGTGCGTCTAGTCCATTTTTACCATGGGTTATCGACTGAGGTGAAACGCCAGGCGGGTGAAGTTTGTGTCGAGTAGAGGGGCTGTCCTAAATAGGAAATGCTATTCGTGATCGTGGGAGAGTTAGCTTACTCATGCAGTGGAAGAGAGTGGTGCCGAGGTGATGCCGAAGATACGAACGAACGAGTTGCCCATTGACGTTCGTGGCGGTTCTTTGCACAGTCTCTGTACAATTGAGCTTGTCGTGTTCAACGTCGTTGCTGTCATCGCCGCCGCCGCCGCCGCCGCCGCCGCCCCACCGCGCCCGCCGTCATGCGCGCTGCCCAGCCTGTACCG
>JBBPKJ010001106.1:0-12983 GCA_038089195.1 Brasilioporus rufonigricans | reverse complement strand
CACCATCACCCCCAGTGAAAAGTGACTGTGATCAGGTATGTTCAGGCATGTTTTCTCTGTCAGTACATAAGAAATCATATGGTCACATTTATTGCTAACAAAATGGAAATTACTGGGATGTTTGTGTGTGGTACTATATGGTTATATGTGTTTTTAGGAGGTGTAACATACTATGGCAGATCTCAACATACTGTGATTAGATATCCCTAGTTGCAACATTTGCTAATAAATGATATGCTATGTTGTCAAATGCTAATCATGTCTACTCATAACTGATCCTGTATGCCATAGTATGCTCTCTAGTGACTGATTTCCTGATGCCCTGATTGCAACAAATGATGTTGACAAATTATTCCTTGTGTCCATGTATGCTGATCACATCCGATCAAATCTATGACCACTGGAGAGGATGGATTGACAGAGTCCTTGATGACTGCTGAAGAAGATGGATTGATGACCTCTGGAGAGGATATTGGGGTGGTAGGCCTGACCTCGGATGATGTAGATGACAATGTACTGATTTGAGCTGCCATAGCTGAAGAGTCTGAGATGCCAGAGAAGGGGAAACTAGAATGGGCTGGCCCTGAGTGCCAGTACATTCAGATGTCATACAAAATGCCCACCTCTATTCCATTTTTTGGCACACTCTGTCTTGATTGGTTTGGCCTTGTGCTTTTTGTTCATGCTTGGTACAGTTTCATCACTGCCATTGTCTTCTTATTTGATCCATCGAGTTGCGAGTAACCAGTTTCATCACTGCCATTGTCTTCTTATTTGACCCATCAAGTTGCGAGTAACCAGTTTCCTTGCCCATCAGTAGTCTTCAAGAGTTGTACTTCAAGAGACTTGCAGCACTCCTTCCATGCAAGAGCCTTCTGCATATATGCAGGCTAATGATACATATAACATTGTTAGCAACTAGTAACTAAGAGTGCAGACAGGCTGAGCAAATGATAAGCCTGCAAAAAGGTTAGTAAAGCACAGACCAGTCTGAGCGATCAGTTGGCAAGCCTGAGCAAACGATAAGTCTGGGAAAGAGTTAGTAGAGTTCAGACAAGAGTCTTGGAAAGGTTTGGCAAGTCTGAGCAAACAATAAATCTAGGAAAAGGTTAGTAGAGTTTGGATGAGAGTCTTGGAAAGATTTGGCAAGTCCAAGCAAATGATAAGTCTGGGAAAGGGTTAGTAGAGTGCAGACAAGTCTGAACAATTGGTGGTGAATCTGAGCAAAAGACAAAGCCTGCAAAAGGGTTAGTAGAGTCTGAGTGAACAGTTGGCAAGTCTGAGCGAACAATAAGTCTGTCAAAGGGTTGGTAGAGTTTGGATGAGAGTCTTGGAAAGGTTTGACAAGTCTGAGTGAACAATAAATCTAGGAAAGGGTTAGTAGAGTTCAGACAAGAGTCTTTCCTATGGTACTGGCATCAAAAAGCACTGTGAAGGACAGCCCACCTTCCAGTGCATGCTTGATGACACATAATTCAGCTTTCCAGGGCAAAAAGCAGGGGAGACATGTCATGGTATATTTGATATGCAGCTGTGGAACCTCACAGTCTTCAGTGATCTCTTTATGTGCTTTCTCCAGCAGATGTTTGGATTCTGTCAGCGACCATGCAGTCTCAGAGGGCTGGATGAGTCATGGTCATGGTCAGGCTTGTTAAAGTTCACTGGCAATTTGTGGAAACAATGAGACATACACATACATTGAAGAGGATGCCAAGCACCTTGCTCATGCAGAAAAAGTTTCATCAGTAGGGATCTACACTAAGTGCTGCTGAGCTCCTGCAGTGAGGAAGATTTGACAAAAACTTGAAGATCCACTGAATCACATCAGCTCACAGAGGTCTTGGGTTTGTGCCAGGGAATGGGTTCCATTGCATAGTTCTGGTGCTGGTTCTGGTGCACATGAATGAAGGAGATGGTCTGTATGATGAGCACAGAGGCTACACAATCCAGTTGTGGATCAGTAAAATGAGGGCAGCTGAGCAGCTATGTGGCCCAGGCCCAGCATGGGTTGACTCAGAGCATCACGGTCATATACTACTACTCAGGCTACTATAGTAGTACCCTGAGACAGCTTGAATGATGTGACTACTTATGAGGAGCTTGACTTTTCAATATGATATGGTTTCAAACACATTTTCATCTGTACATTGGGGCAGCAAATTTACTGCCATACTAGCCTGAGTATGTACTAAAAGTTCATGAGGTTGAGAACAAGAAGCACTGGTGCAGTGGATGGATTCAAGCATCAACAGACAAGGGGGCAAAAGCCTGAGCATGAGCATTACAGGCTACTAGTAGAGGGTAGTAGTACTAGCTAGACTTCAACAGCAACATTACACAAATTCTTCTTTGTCCATGCTGACATTTCTGTTTTTCCATGAGGTAGTACAGTGAGCCATTTTGGTTTCTTCACCTTAAGGACATAAGGACCATTTCAGTTCTCATTTCCCAAACATTGCTGGTTGCAACATTGAAACAGATAACCTTGCTGAACTGTAGTTTGCTTCCACCACTCTTGTAGAGCACCACAACTCAGACACTGAATGGGAATATCTGTGCTCCATGGACAATAGTCCTGATGCATTCAAAGATACCTTGATGTGTGGATGAACCAGCAATCTGGGGAGAGGAGTAGAACATAGACACCTGAGTGACAATTCAGGTCTTTTGACTTGCCAAATGCAACTGGTACCACATCTCCAAATGGGTGGCCATGAACCACAACTAGCTCAGTAGCCATGATGAGGAATGCACATGCAATGAAGAGGTGGAAAGAACAGGCATCAAAGGCAATGGTTGCAAAAAAGCCAAATCTGATAACATCATTCATATCAGTCATTGATGTTGAGCAACTGACTTACTGTTACAACTGTACCGGGTAGGTCGCAGTCATAGACCGGCTGGTCGAGGTCTTTATACCCTTGGTAATGGAAGGGCAGCCTGGAGCACAATGAAGTGCTTAGGGCTTGGTGCAGAACGATGAGGAGCTGGGAAGAGGACTAGATTGCAGAGCTAAGAGGATATGACCGGTAGATACAGGGTGGATCCGGTAGGTACAGAATGAGGAGCTAAGACTACAGGTGCTAGGGTTTATATAGTGCGAGGAAGCGAGCACGGACCAGGTATCTAAAAGCAGAGAACAATGGGAAAACCAAAAGAGGAGAACAATAAAGAGACGGAAGGGAAAGGCGGAGAGCCGCGAGAAGATCAGAAGCAAGATAAGAGACATGAGGAGAAAGCAAGGAAATGGAAGAGAAGATGAGAAGCCCGCAGAGATAACCATGGGAAGATCGGAGTCTATAGTAGAATGGGGATTAAAGGGAAGCAAAGAAGAGACAAGGAGATCACCGATGGTTAATCGGGATCGTGCGAAGTCCGAATGGTTAGCTAAGTATTGTGTGAAAAGACAAGTGAAAAGAAAAGAATGGGGCGAGAAAGGGACAAATCGTAACACTTACTTTGCAATAGCCTGGGTGAATTTGCCTCGACTATCTGAGTGGCAGATGTATTGTCCACAGCTAAGCATGTACAACACTGCATTCTTGGTGACATCCTTGAATGGCTCAAGCAGAACATCAAAGAGCTATAAACAGACAGGAACATACAGCAGAGGTAATAAAAGTGTAAGAAACATACCTCCTGTATATCAGCCTAAAATGTTTTGTGACTCTCCTGGCCAGCAAATAGATCCCCTTGGTCATCATCAGTGTGCATGGATATCACAAAAATGACTCTCGTGGCACACATGGCAAGAATTTTGTTTACAGTTTCTGTTGCATTCTTCTGGTAAGCCTTATGCCTCCCTTCAGTTTCTAGATTGAACAAAATGTCTTTCATTAGAAGTCCACCATCATGAACAAAAAAAGATTGCAGAAAGTCATGGAGCATGCTGATGGGTCCTTTAGTGGGTATCATCTTAAAGTGTAAGTGGATGATGGCAGTAGCAGGGGCATGCACAAATAATTTGAATGATAGCTCAAATCAATCACATACCTGTGGTGGTTGGGAGAGCACAGGGTTCCTATCCTGATAAAAGGTCTGCAGGTGTTCGGAAATAGGTACTGGCAATCGAACAGGAACTACACTCACCATGTATGGCATGACAGTTCCAAACTTGGCATTGTCCACAAGATGACAGGAAAGGCAGAGGTACTTGACATCATTGTCCTGGACAGCCACAAGTTGTTCTACTGGGACAACTACACACATCTTGCATGCAGAATGCACACAGAGGTCATACTGCCATAATTCACCACCATCAATGCACATGTGACAGAACTACAAAGGGAATGAGAAATACAAAAGGAGCATGGCTCAAAGGAGTGGGGGTACTTATGTCATTATGTCCCTCACATGGGTTTCTAGGTTGCTGTGACAAAAATAAGGCCTTGAAGCATGGCCAAATACTACTGTGAGTTGATGGGACAGCAAGTCCAGGCTGCGAGGAAGGGGTCTGATTGGTTCCTGATGGAATGATGGAGTTGACTGTGTCATAGCTTTTATGATGACCATGAGGTTTGACAAAATCATATTTTGCACCTAGGGACATGTAGGGAGCAATGCTGCCTGTTGTCTTCTTGGCAGTCTGTTTTGTATGGACCATTAGAGCAGCAGGTACAAAGTGAAGTTGCACTTCATGCCAAAGACTTGAACTTGGTCCACACTCAGTGTCAAGAAAAAAAAAGCAATTACAATAACCTGTTAACTAATATAGAACAGCAGACTTTAGGGGGCCAAATCTGTGATGGCAACAGCAACAGCCTGAGTCAGATGGCCCCATACACAGCTGAAGAACCTGCAGAACGTGTCAGTTTTATAGTAATATTACATAAGCTTAGAGCATACATCTACTGAGTTTCTCATAGTTCCTAGCTTAGACCTTTGCTGAGCAATTTCAACCTCACAATAGCCAGTGATGCTAGAACAGTCATGTGTTGAATCTAAATTGATCTGTCAGTGAATGAATCAACTACTCAGTATTCAATCAGCCATGTTATCACTGGATAGCCTGAGGTTCCAGCACCACGACTAGCATAGAGATGATGTGGCCAAGCCTGAGCATGTGCAATCCTGGGATACTCATATCTGATTAGATGAACAAGTGCAATATTGGACAATACTATTCTATAGTGGGCCAGTAGCACTATGAGGAAAAACACCAATTTCATTCATCTGATTCAGCAGCCTGAGACAAGTCACCAGAGAAATCAGTATCTGTCTCAATGCTCTCAATGCCTCCAATTGGCAGTGCATTGAAGTCTAAATTGACCAGAAGTAGAGTAGGTGGTATTATGAGAGATGTTTCTCTGTTGAAGGGCCCAGCTAGGAAAAGGGCAATAAATGCATGAATCACAAGGTAAGAATAAAATGTACCATTGGTAACTCTGCACCACTCAACCAAATGCTCAGCATACCCCCAGAATCCACCATCTTGCACATAGTCTGCAAACAGATCAGCATGGAGCATGACCACCTTCCTGTCCTTAACCTTATGGTCCTCAAGGAAGAGTCATGTCTCATTGTAAGTCACTGATGACCTTTGCCAAAGTACCAATACTTTGAGGTTGTTATGGGCCAAGATGGCCTGTAATACAGCTGGTTGGGTATGAATAGTGGAGAGATAGAGGGACAGGTGAGTAACTTGAATCAGTTGCTTGAGCCCAATGGAATTTGCTACAGGATACCAGGAAGCCCAGGCATATGAGATATGCAGGTGGGTCACCTGATGAAATGCTGGAATACTTGGTAAATAGAAGTTATGGGTGTTGAAGATTGATGAAAGATCCACAAAAAAGCCATTGAGGTGTGGCAGAGTATCAAGTGGGTGTAGGAGAGGATTCATGCCAAACAAGTAGCATGGGAGATGCAGATTCAAGTATTCAATCCCAGTACATATCTCAATAATGTGTGCAGCAGTCTTGATGCATACTGGAGCTCAGAAGTGTAGCACATTGACAGTTGATCCTACAAATTCAGGCCAATGGATGATTGACACAAGGAACTTCTTTGCAACTGTTTCAGCATATAGGCATACTGTGCAGTAGATCTCTGATTCTAACCTACAAAAATCTGCTGAGCACATCCATCTTCAGTAGTCATATTATACTCACACATACCAGGTCTGGATGTATTTGGCCACCCTGAGGCAAGTATGTGCGGACCTGCCAGTGCATGGAACTAGTGAAAATATCATGTGTTCAATCTCATGGGGGAGGCTGAGGACTCAGACAACAGGCATTGTGGTATGCTGCCAATGAAGACTCCAGAGTGGGACCTAAGCTCAGGCTCATGCTTACAATGTTTTATTCCATTTCTAGGCCCCATGGTCAGCCTGCAGTGAGTAACTCGCAATAGCCTGAGCTGACAAAATCTAGTAAGATCATGGCCCAGATACAGTTCAACAAAGATCCTTTCCTTTCTTATCTGCTTCAGTGGAGCCCATGACATTCAGTTTACTCATATGAGACCCCAAAACTCAGAAGATGCCAAATTGTCAAGTCTCCTGATCTCCATCTAAAGTACAGCTGGACCCACACTGTGCCATGATTTATTTCCGCCATTTTTGCAGTCATGTTGTGCACAACTCAGGGTAGTAAGTACTACTTGTACTAAGGACACAGTATGTATTCACAATAAGGGTATTTCAAGGTCCCTCCACTGGTGGCAGTGGAATCCTCCAGTTTCCACACTGCAGTGCTGCTGTGGACCTCTGTGTGAAGGTGGGAAGATGGAAGCACCACTGTGGAAGTGCAGCAGGTATGTTCTGTGGGGCAAGACTAGCAGGAACCATCCCAGGAAGTGTGGCACAATACAGACCACCCACTTGCATGTTGTTTGTAACATCAAGCCTCTAATCTCCATCGGATTAGCTCTTTAATATGTAACTTCAAGTTAGTAAGTAACTGAAAATACACACCCAATCACTAATGAAGTGGCCCTTGAGCCCTTTGACTGTTGTTTGCAGCTTGCCTGGTGGACATATCCTCACAAGCAATAACATCATCCAAAATGCATCAACGGCATTTGTTGGATTGCAGACCCAGTCTGAGTATAGTAGACATTCATAGCCATTTTGCCATAAAATCCAGGCCAACTCCAAATAGGTTGCTGCTGCATTATTTCACTGTATAAACCTTGCAATCATGTTGCACAGCAGGCTCACCTCAATATGAGTTCCAATCTTCAGGCAAATTCTCTTCTGTCACCAATGTGAAGATGTCATATGAGATACCATACACACCATCTGGCATGTCGAGGAGGACATTATGCATTGCAATGGGGATCATAGGTATACCTTCTTCATCCATTGTGAACAGTGTGCTCACATCAAGTACTGGTACATTATTATACTATATATCCTCCAGTCAAGATCTCCACTTGCTGGTGAGATTGCCACTACTACTAGTAGCACTCAGGTAATTCACATCAGGTTGTCTTACATAAGCTCACATGATAGTGGGGTGTTGCATAAACCACAAAATAATGCCAGTTCATTGAACCCTGTTACTACCTACAACTTGGCCAAATAATACAAGCTCTACCCAACACCCACAAGTCCACCAGATTTTGCACTCACCCCTTCTGCAAGATGCCTCAACCTCCCTCCACTGTTGACATTGACAAAATGGCAGCTCAAACAGCCCACTACATGGATGTCTTTGTAGAACATTTGGTCTTTGTGCAAGGTCACCATGACATATACAAACACATGCTAGATCAAGGGAAGGCACTCCCACCTGATACAAAATGGCCCTTACTTGACAGTAAGTGGCAAGATAAGCTGTGCTCAAGGATGGAGGAGACCATCTGTGGTCCTACTGTAACTGTCAAGGAGTAAGTGGCATCATGACACTCAAAGTACATTGCTAACAATACACAGTCATATTCTAATATGTTTTGCTGCAAATACTCTCATTCTATTACAAAATGGCATATTAACTCGGATGCATCAGCATGAGGCTCGCATGATTGATGAGAAGATCAGTAAACTCAGGTGCAACACCTTACTTAAAATGCACTGGGATCAACTGAGTCTAAAGCTGAAACAGGGCTGAAAGAAGGCTTAAACTTCATGGTTCAAAGAGATGAACAACTATATTCCACCCACTTGTTCCACCTCCATCTCTACCTAAATATGAACCACCAACCATGATAGCCTAACTGGAGTCAATCACTGACATTACCTCTAATGCCATCCTTCATCCCAAAGTATTAGTTGATTTCGTCAATAAGCAATTCTGTCTGCAGGAATCCACAATGGATGCTCCCCATTTTTTCTGCATCTATAGTGTTGAGATTCATGCAGACCACCATGCAAGTCTAGCTACCATTCAATTTGAAGGGACAGCATAAGCTCTCTTTTGTGCCATAGAAGTTTTGAAGTTGCAATACTCATCACCATAAATATGACAGGGATCCAGTGACCCTCAATCTGCCAGGTCTCCAATACATGCTTAAAAGTAGTGAGGTTGTCATCTAGTCATTCCATGTTTCTGTTGCTCTTGCACATGTCATGTATGAGCAGATTAATCCTATGATTTGTGAAATTGCGATGTTACTAGCTAACAAGCAACTTGATTACCTATGCCAGTGATCTACTGTTAGATGCCACTTCTCATCAATACTGTTGGATGTCTGGACAATGGGGTGTGCATTCCACTATCAAAACTGCAGCTTCAAGTTATGTTACCAATTGTGAAAGAGATCTCACCATCACCATGACAATAGATGGCAAGGGAGAAAGATGCCATTATTGGGAGGGGTGTAAAGGTGGCTAGTGGCACTGGCAGTGTGTAATTTGCTCTGTTTCCCACCTTCCCTGACTGATCCTCCATTAGTAGAATTAGGAAGGCTCCAAACTGAGAGCATATACCTGAGCACCACTCTACTACTGATTCACATAATATGGACCTCCACCAATCTCTTCCCCACCTGCCTGGATTGTGGTGTATTAGTTGTTGTAAACTTGACCAGTGCGCTTTAGACTTCCTTTTATAGTAATCTTACATAAGCTTAGAGCGTACACTTTTTGAAGTCATTTCTAGTTTATTTCCTCAGTAGCTTGACATCTACTGAGGTTCTCATAGTTCCTAGCTTAGACCTCTGCCAAGCAATTCCAACCTCACAACATTAGTGTGACTCACATTGGATGGATCTATTTGTCCAAGTCCTTGGTAATGTTTCTGTACTATGCATCATGTGCAGCACCTATCCCTTGTTCTCACCATTTCAACCCCAACTGAATGGTTTCAATAAGGGAACTGAAGATCTTCAACCTGCAATTCCAGCTAGAAACACAGCTGATGTACATAATGAGACTAGCTACCACTTCAGTGCAGCCCAGTTGCCATTATGTGCAAATCATTGTCTTGGTTAATTCTCAATCCCCCAGAAAATAGCAGCCCTCTGCAGGTGTGCTTGGTGAGTGCATCACAGCCTCCAATGAAAGTGTTCCATTCAAGGCTAGTCCTACTACCGAGTCGAGGCGAGTTGCAGCAAGTCATGGCAACATTAGTATGTGGTGTCAGGTACAGGGCAGCAACCTCAGGCTGAGGGCCCCTCATGCCAGTGATATGATGGGCATACTCAGTTGGATATGGTAAGTTGTGGCTTGGCTATTGAGCTGGGCTGCTGCAGCCTGAGTGTGTCTGGTTGACTTCCAGTGCATCTGGTATCATGTTGTGCACATATTGGTACTTGATATTGCTCTCACAGTTTCTATAGTCTGTGTGCACCATGTAGATCGCATCTGGTTCGTCCAGTTCAACCTCAGCACAGTTCTATGAAGGAGTAAGTCAGTCGCTTCTACTGACCTTTGTAGGTTGCGATCTCATCTATCCTCAATGGCATGGTGAATCTGGGTGCTCAGGAGGTCATATATGGTGTCTTGGAAGAGGTGTGGGAGGCCTAGGTACATTGCAAATCTTCTGCGTCAGCTAGCAGTCTTGTATCAACTCATTTTGAGTCATGATGCATGTCGCTTCAATGCTGCACTGTCCATCTGCCACCTTTTACCATCGATATGGACACTTTTTCCATTATTTGGGCACCTCCAATCACATTCCTTGTCACTCCTTGTATCCAACTCATCCATTGGCTCTCCTGGGCCTTTAGCTTGACTTAGGGCATTCGCATTGGTGTGGCACTGGCCTTGATGTTGTCTGATGAAGTTTGACCCCCCTTAGGATCTCCTGAGTCAATAATTTGATGTTGTGCATTCGTATTGTCAAAGCACTGATATCGAATGTCTTCAGAGCATTCCTGGGCACTGGAGATAGCCTAGTGCGGTCATTTTGCCACCTGCTGGTGGCTTGTCTGGTACCTCCTCAGGTGAGCTTTTCATTTCTTGAGCTTGTGAGCATTTGTGCTTGTACTCTGATGCCTTTAGCAGCTTCATCAGCTGTCTATAGTCATCCTCAATGGTCCCTGATGCCATTGACACAATCGCTTCACTGACGGGCTCACACTGCTCATCCTGGATCCTCTCTAGTGAGTTTTCTTCACTCTCTTGATCCAATGCTTTGTGCGATCATTCTAGCGCATTCCGTAGGTTCTTCAGCTATATATGGGTGAGCTGAGTGCTCCCTGACACTGTCATCATGCTGGCTTCAACTTCTGGGTCAGCTGATTTGTACTCAGTCACTTTGGGTGAGTTCTTCTGCACCCTGTGTGGTACCAACTCTTTGGTGTCTTGCAGTGTGTCCAATAGCTTCTGTAGTGTGTCCCTGGGTTTTCAGTATTGCTAGATGCTCCCACTGCATGCGCTCCATTATTTGAACTGTCCAGATTGACTTGAGCCCTTTCAGGTGAGTAGACTGCCCTATTGTGCTTTGAGCATTTGCTGACACGTTTTGGTGTGTTGCACAGGTTATTGGGTTGGTCCATAGGCTCCTCAGCATGGCTAAGCGCTCCCTTGGTTGCCATCTGGTCATCTGAGGCTCTGGCATCAAAGCTCAGGGGCTCATTGTATCACTGCATGGGCTTGTCAGGTGATGTGGATGGTCCATATAGGACTCAAGGTGCATTTTTATTGTCCTCTCGTGGTCCTGACATGTCTGCCTTGCAGCTGGTATGTCCAGGTGTGAAGTTCATATGCTGAACTCACTTCCCCTTTAGTTTGGTACAAGGGGGTTTTCTCATCTGTTTTGCTGCATCTGTGGTATCATCTGGTGGTTCTGGCAGTTCAGGTGAGCTGTCTGTGATGTTTTCAGGTCGGTCTGGATGCTGACTCATCTGTTTCATAGCTAATGACTTTGGTATGACCTGCTGTGAGTTACCACTAGTGCAGTTTGTTGCACCATCACTGCTGTCTCGTCAACTGTCCCTATTGCCTCCCAAGTCCTTTGGGTGCTCCATGACATTGTCCATCCCATATGTACCACCTGGCAATGCGTCCATCACCTCCAGATGGTCTCATGTCTTACTGACTAGGTTTGGCATATGGTCTTCGTCAACATGGTTCATACTGCTGCATGGGGGCTGTTACATCTATTTGAGAATAGACATAGCCTTGAAAGACCTGGGTTTGTGGTTCAAAGGTTTCCAGCTGTAGTTTATACTGGAGAAGTACTTGGTCTAGACAAGTATGCAATCAAGGGTTCAAAGGGTTCTGTGATAGCTCTCACTCAAGAGTAGAGAGGAGTCTCTTATACAAGGGGATAAGATTCGAGAAGATCTAGACTAGAGTTACAAGGTATAATATGAAGGTTTATATATCCTAGGTATTGGTTAAGGGCAGGCATATTGGTAAGCGATGAATAAGTGTATTGAGTCAGTGATGAGTAATCGATGACTAAACGAGATAGAATAATCGGCCGATTAGTAATGCAATTTGACTAAGAGAGAAAGCATGACTCGAACGTACGAAACAAAGTACTTAGCCAAAGGTAATGGAAGTAAAGAGAAGAGAAAAGAAATAGGAAAGAGTAATTGTAACAGGGGCTTCATTCAGCATTGGACATTCTCCTGCCTAGCCTCAGGTATGTCTTCATCGATTGCTGACTCTGTTTGTGGGCCCTTGCTGCTATCTGACTCATCTGGAGCTCTGGATACTCTGGAGACTTCCTCAACACTCTTTCTGACCAGTTTGACCTCTGTCTCAGCCCTTGTCTTGCCTGCTCCTTCATTTCAGGGCTTCTGGCTGGTTGGAGGGCTCTGTGGGCTCATCAGGATGACGTCTGTTGTAACCCATTGCATCCACAGGATCTTCCAATGACAGTGTTCACTTGCCATCCTCAGGTGTGTCATTCAGGTTGATGCACAGTGCAGGCTGTGTGCTCATGCTTGTTCTAGGGTTGTTGTTGTGGCCTATACACTTGGTGGATTCACCACTCCTAGTGCTGGTGCTTGTTGCCTAGTAGTAGGTCTTGACAGAGTAATCAAGTTGTAGTTGCTGTGGGGTCATTGTCAGTGTGCAACAGATGCATATTGTTGTTGCTTGACTGCCCATTCTCCCCTTCAAGTGGGGGCATGACATGAATCTGGAGTGCGCCCAGCTAACCTTCTTCAACTGACTGCTCAGCATGGGCTTCATGTGTGTGCACATTTGCTTCATGGCTGCACTCATAGTTGTCTGGGCTGCTTGCTGGGGCTGCAAGGCTTACACCATCAGCATCTAGACTTGGGCTGCTCACCAGGGTGGCAAGGCTTATGCCATTGATGGTCTTGGCATTGACCATGTAGTCTGCACATGTGATGAGTCCCTCAAGTTGACATTCTGCATGGTCGCTGTTGCTGTCATGCATGCTCCAGTTCTGTTTGGTGTCCTCGACATCTCTCTCCAGTTCTACCCTTGCCTCCAATGCTTCCTACTGGCCAGATGGGTCTGTAGGTGCATCTGGGTGACGCATGTCATCACATGTTGCATCCTTGGGGTTTTCTGATGGTATTACTAGTGGGATGTTGTTGTGGTTGCCAAAAATGGATGTAAGTTGGCTGAACATTTCATGTGGGGATAGAAGGTGCATTAGTCAGTTGAGTAGTTG
>JBBPKJ010001105.1:0-12985 GCA_038089195.1 Brasilioporus rufonigricans | reverse complement strand
CGTCTCGTGTGCCGTCTCCTCATTCACGACCACCAAGTTCATACTCTCCCCGATCAACCGACAACTCATCCCAATGTTGATCGCCGTCTCTTGCCGGTCTCCCGTCAACACCCATACCTTGATCCCTGCTTCCTGTAGCGTGTGGATCGTGTCCGGCACCCCATCTTGCAACTTGTCCTCGATCGCTGTTGCCCCGAGTAAAAATAGGTCCCGCTCGATCAACTCCGCCGCGCGGTCGAGCGCCTCGCCACGGCCGTTGATCGTCGCCGCTGCCTGTGCATGGATCGACGCCCATTGTACGTATTCGGCCTGGGGGACGTCTCGGTAGGCGATGCACAGCGTGCGCAAGCCTTCCGTGGCATAATCCTGTGACGCTGTGAGATGCGTAAAAGGGCACGAGACCACACGCACCTCGAGATGCGACACCGTCTTTTCGACGAACAGCTGATGCTTGCCCAGACGCTCGAGAATGACCGTGTCCGCGCCCTTGATATACAGCTTGATCGTACCGTCCGGCGCGCGCACGACCGTCGACATGCGTTTTCGCGTCGAGTTGAACTCGCACACGTTCAGGACCTCATACTGGACCGTCTGACCTTGGACGTTTACGAACACCGACTTGGGTTTTCGGGTCTGTAGCTCAGTCGATCAGGAGGGGCATGACGCGCGACAACAAAAAGTGAGTCGACGCACGTGGAACTGGTACCCCAACAACTCGGCGCCCTTGACGAGCGCCGCCTCGTCCGGACTGCTCGCCTGGTAATGCGTCTTTCCGTCTCTCACCTCTGGAATGACCGTATGGCACACCGCGAGGAGCGCCATGAACTCGTGTGCGACTTCTCTCTCCTTCAACTTTGCCCCGTTCGCCATCGTCCTCGCCTGGGCCTCGAACGGGTTCTTGGACGGCTTGCCCTCGAGCATCCGCCTGAGATCGTCAAACGTCCGCCAACTCTCCTTGACGCCTTCCTCGTCCAGCTCTGCACCTGCCTTGCGACTCTCGTCCACCTCCTCGGCATACACGATCCCACCAATGCTTGCACACTTGAACTCCATCTCGTTGCGCGTGAGCGTGCCTGTCTTGTCCGAGAATATGAACTCGATCTGGCCGAGCTCTTCGACGAGGGACGAGGTGCGGCAGAGGGCAGGCGTATCGGTGCGCGCATAGTACATGTCGAGATCTGAGTTGATGAGCGCTGCTTGTTGATATTTGACGACTTCCATAGTGACGATGAGGGAGATGGGGATGAGGTTGTTGTAAAGGATGATGAACGTCAGTATGTCTGTGGCGATCGGGTTAGTTTAGCTCGACCAGAGAGAATCACACGAGACCTTCCGCAAACGTCTTGGCTGATTGTCTTGTCAGAACGAGATGGCGTGACGAGAACAGAACGAGACGCACCTCTACCCGCAAACGTGCTGGATTCAAAGAGGTACCACTGTGAGCTCGAGAGGAACCACTGATCCGAGGGGTGAATGAGAGCGACGAGGCGTTTGTAAACGACGCACCGTATTGATGCTCGCACCAATGGTGGAACCGACAGACAAGGCGAGGAGAAAACCAAAGAGAAAGATGATGTGTACGTTGACCTGTTTCTCTACTGCGGTCCTCTTGATCGGCGCAGCCCTGTAGTATGCCAGGGGTGAGAAGAACACTAGAGAAGCGTGGTAACTCACGTCGCGTTTCGCATGAGCTTTGTCTCGTGACCGGTAAATACGACGATGCCATATATCCAAGGGGTATTTCGCAGCTGAGCGCCGCGCAGCAGCATCTGGTCTGGACCGAGGGGGATTTGACGAGGAACGCCTGCGTCGGAGAGAAGCTCTAGAGTTCCTTCGAAAGTATACAGGGAATTGTTGGGCTGTTCGGATCGGACAGAGCCGTGTAAGGCGGTGACGAGGGGAGGGGATGTCAGCTCTGCGGTGGAAGGGGACGCTTGCTTGATTTTGAGGTTAGTTTCGCTGAGAGAGGGTGAGAGGTGCGCATGGGGGAGAGTGCAGGGCGTACCCGTCGAGGTTGGATGTTTCGATGAAACAGAGACCCTCTGGTTCGGAAGAGGAGAGGAGTACGAGGTCCGCGGGGATGAACTCGTCCGACTCGACGCGAACGACGTCGCCGACGCGGATGTCTTTCCATTTGCGGGGTTCAAAGGACGAGGACGGGGAGAGCACCTTGGCGATGCGGGCGTTGAGTTCCGAGTCGGATTGGTGTCGTTTCTAGAATGGGATGAGAGCGAATTGCAGACAAAGGAAAGGGACTGACGAGGTCTTCTTGGACCTCTTTGAAGGCAGAGGCGAGGAGGACGATGGCGAGCGGTACGATGGTGGTGTACTGGTTCGTGGGAGAGACGTTTGGGATCTGCTGGATGCATGCGGTAAAGAGGAAGAAGATGTTGGCGTATTTCGAGAATTGCTCTGCGGGTGTGTGAGCGGTGGGACGGGCGACGGGTGGGACATTACCTTTGAGGAACTTTGGGAGGAACGTGGCGGAGTTGTACTTGCTGGTAGAGACAAAGTTGTCGCCAAAGTCGTCGTTCATGACGGGGTTGTTGAGTGCGATGACACGCTCTCCGGTGGGCACGACCTGTTTCTGCCACGGCCATTTCCACTTTTTGCGTCTGCGTGTCGTGGGTGGCCTTGGCGGTGGGTGCACGCCTGGAAAGGACGCGCTGCCGTGGAAGGTGCCCTCTGACCAGCCCTGGGGTTGGCCCGCGCGGGGGAGGGACACGGTGGATGCGCCAATGCCGGCGTGTGGCGCTGCTTCGCGCGCGAGGGGGAGCCCGCTCTCCTGCGAGCGCATAGGGAAATCGCGCGTATCGAGGAGGTCGTCGTCGTCGTCGAAAAACGGGTCCATCGCGGGGGTCGTCGCTGTCGTCGTCGTCGTCGGCGGATATCGGCTGCTCGCTGCTGGGTTGGCGCCGTACACCAACCGCGCAAACGACTCCTCCGACTCCATCGTCTCTCCTCGACGTTGCATGGCAATATGACGATGACTCATCTCACTTATGTCATTGTTGTCCCTTGTTTGTCACTCCCGTCTCCCCCCTCACCCCGCCGCGGCCACGCTCGACAGCCATCTCGACCTCGACCGACCCGCAAGACATGTCCGTGAGTGACCTTTCTGTCCTGCACCGCCTTGGCCGTGTCGTGCGTGTGTGTCTTGGCCAGTCATGGGCCAGTGCGGGGTGGATGTGCAGGAGCGTGTTTGGATGTGCTGACTCAACGCCCAGGAATCCAACTTTCAACGCTTTGTCGAGGTGGGCCGAGGTCCGTCGCATTCCCTCCCCCTTTTGCTTCCCTACTCATCCATCCCAGTCGTCCTCCTCAACGCTGGCCCTTCTGCAGGCAAGATCGCCGTCATCGCCGAAATCATCGACCACAACCGGGTAACTAGCCCTCTTCCCCATCCCCGCCCTCGCTCATCCACTTGCAGGCAATCATCGACGGCCCTTGTACCTCGGTCCCCCGCCAGTCCTTCCCCTACCGCCATCTCTCCCTCACCCCGCTCTGTCTCACCAGGCTCCCGCGCGGCGCTGGCTCAGGCGCCATCCGCAAACAACTTGAAAAGGAGGGCACTGTCACCCGGTGGGAAAACTCGGCATGGGCGAAAAAGCGTGCATCCATCCAAAAACGGCGGTCGCTCAACGACTTTGCGCGCTTCGAGGTCATGTTGGCGAAAAAGGCGAGAAGGGACGTCGTACGCAAGGCCCTGGCAAAGACTGCCAGGGCATGAGTAGCACTAGCATGTTATGAGCCACGTGCATGTAATACGAGCACTTGCCTTTTCGAGCCACGCCCGATCTTGCTCTCCCCCGCCGCGATGCCCGTCGTCCAGTTTGCCCCGTTTGCGTCCGTCGTGCAGCCCGCGTTCTGGCACCAAGTCACGAGACTCAAGATCGATGTGCTCCGTCTCTCCGACGAGTCCGTCGCCCTCTCCGCCTCCTATTCCGTCGGCAGATCCATCAGAGATCGCGAGACCGGCAACGACGTCCCCCTCGGATGCAACATCTCCCTCGGCGCAGACGCATTCGCAGACGAGCCCACGTACGTCTGCATCGCCGCACATCGACCCCCCTCACCAGCCCCACAGCATACCCCCACTCTCTGTGTCCGCGTGTGGCGTGTTCAAAAACTACAACACCATCGAGGAATTCAAAGCAGCCGACAAGGCCGCCCTCTTCAACGCCGTCGCCGACGAGGTACGCACGATAGTGTCCATCGAGCTACTCACCCACGTGCGCACAGATGTGGACGAGCATCGTCGAGCACAAGGACGTATCGAAACTCAACCGATTCCTCCTCATCACCTTTGCTGATCTGAAAAAGTACCAATATTACTACTGGTTCGCCTTCCCTGCATTCGTCGCTAAACCGGCGTGGGAGATCGCAGAGAACGGCTGGAAGGCTGCCGAGGAGCAACTGAGTGCAACTCAGGTACCATCTCGTCCGCGCATCCAGGCTGATCTGACCACTCGTACAGCTCACATCGATCTTCAACGTACTCCACGCAGACACGAAACCATATTTCATTATCAGATTGGCCAGTGACGCGGCAGAGGTACACGCGATCGACCAAATCGATGCGCTTCTCACGAGCAACGATTCCAAATTGGCAAGTGCCTTTTATATCTGCTGATCCGCATGCCCATGGTTCGGGTAGATCATCATCGGCTTCCTGGACCCCTCTGCATCTCCCGAGAACCCGGGATGGCCACTTCGCAATCTCCTCGCATACCTCCACGCCCTCTACCCGTCTCATACCGCCTCGATACGCGTGCTCTGCTGGCGCGATGGCGAGATGCCTACATTTGGCAAGTCATGGAAGTCCCGTTACGGTGTAGTAACCCACGCAGGCAGCAACGACCCCGCCTCGAAACCCACCGCGCTCGGCTGGGAACGCCATCCAACTACAAATAAACTCAGCGCGCGGATGGCCGACCTGGCACCCATGATGGACCCGACGAGGTATCCCAGAGCCTATCGATTCGTTCATCCTCCTTAACAGGTTTGTTGTCACAGGCTCGCGGATCAAGCGGTCGATCTGAACCTGAAGCTGATGCGCTGGCGCATCCTCCCGGCGCTCGACCTGGAAAAGGTGGCCGCGACGAAGTGCTTACTCCTCGGCGCAGGCACGCTTGGGTGCTACGTCGCCCGCACTCTCATGGTGAGCCCCCTTCACACTCGTTGTACGTCCCACTCACCCGCGCCGAGTATAGGGCTGGGGCGTCCGGACGATCACCTTCGTCGACTCGTCCCGAGTCTCCTTTTCGAATCCTGTCCGGCAACCGCTATTTGAATTCGATGACTGTCTCAACGGGGGCAAGCCAAAGGCAGCTTGTGCTGCTGAGCGACTCAAGAAGATCTTTCCCGGCGTCGTACGTCCTACGTCGTGCATGCGTGCACGTGTCTATATACTGACTTGTCCATCATTGTCCCCACATAGAACGCGACGGGCCACCAGCTTGCAATACCCATGCCCGGACACCCGATACCCCCTGCATCGGTGGCTCAGGTGCAAAAGGACGTCGAAAAACTCGAGGCGTTGTTCGACGCGCACGACGCCGTGTTTCTACTCATGGATTCGCGCGAGAGTCGGTGGTTGCCGACCGTGTTTGGGGCTGCCAAGGGCAAGGTGTGTCCAGCGCTAGGCGGTTCCAATTGGATCTGGCGGCGCACCAGACTGACGACGAGGACAGATCGTGTTGAACGCAGCGCTGGGATTCGATACGTACCTCGTCATGCGCCACGGTGCCCGCGCCTCTTCCTCCGCGTCCAACCCCAACGGTCAACGACTGGGATGTTATTATTGCAATGACATCGTCGCCCCCGCAGACGTGTGTCCTATCTTATTGCCCTTCATCGCTCTTCATTCATTGATGCATGGCTAGTCCCTCTCGGACCGCACGCTCGACCAGATGTGTACCGTCACTCGTCCTGGGATTGCCTCGATCGCAGCATCGACCGCCGTCGAACTGCTCGTGTCGCTTCTGCAACATCCAGAGGGGTGGGTTACTCATCTCTCTCCCTCTTCCCCCCTACGTGTCTCACGTTTTCCACAGCGTGCAGGCCCCGCCGCCACCGCCGCAAGCCACCTCCTCTTCTGCTGCCGCCGAAGCAGCAGCCGCAGATGCTGCATCAAGCGTCCTCGGCCTCGTCCCACACCAGCTTCGCGGCTTCCTCGCCCAATTCCGCACCCTCCTCATCACTGGCGCTGCGTACGACCGGTGCACGGGGTGCTCCGAGACCGTTCTGCAGGCCTACGAGCGCGACGGGTTCGGGATGCTCCTGCGCGCGTGCAACGAGATGGGGTACTTGGAGGCGCTCACGGGCTTGGATCGCCTGTACGCGGAAGGGGAGGGGGCGCTGGAGAGCGTCGATTGGGAGGAGGAAGAGGACGAAGAGGCGTAGCCTGTCGAGATAGAGTACATGCTAGGAAGGGTTCAAGACACAAAGTTGTGTCCGACTGCAGTGTCTCTATATCAGAACATTCACGTTATCCTGTGAATCAAGAAATTCAATATGTAGTCATACAGCTCCAGATGGTTTGACGCCTAGTCACATATGGCCCTGACAGGCCATACCTGGTTTTCACTGGGTTTGAAAAGTCATGCGAGGTGTCACCATATATGTAGTAGTGGTCTTTGAAAATTCGGTTATTGCCACTGACCTCTTCTCCGAATCGCGGACTCTGTTCGATACCATGGAACTGCAGCTCTCCACAATCCCTTGATAGTGACCCGTCGGCACAGATCACCTCCGGAGTGCTGTGTGAAACAAGGGGAAAACGTTACAGATTACCGCTCATAAACCTCAGATATGAGTTGTATGGTTGGTGATGTGGTAGGAATGGCGGCTATTGACCTCCGGGCCCGTCGCAATCATACCTACAGTGACGCCCAGTTTTATCAGCCCTCGTTGCTCTAGCATTGTTTACAGCAAGTCCAACGAAGGCCTCGTGGGCGCTCATTAGTGCAGATGCAGGATGTTCCCTCGCCGAACATCCAAGTGGGCCGTTACCGCACACGATGCATGAGCCATGCACCTTTAGACATGTCGCTGGCGCAGCCCAGGATTCCCAGAATCACGTCACAAACGTGTTGAACGTGCTCCACGAGTACAGGTACCAACCGATAACCAGATCCGTACTACTCCTGACTGTCACGTATCTGCTCAGACGCCCGACGTTGCCTCCTAATACAGCATAGATATAAGACGGTAGGGTACTCCAGAGTCCTTGGATCTTCAATGAACTTGCTTACTATTTCCGCAGGATCCTCAGCTATTCAGCTCACAGCGCTCGTTCTATCCGCGCTCGTGACTGTGGACGTTGTTAAAAGGTCCATTCACGGTCATATCAAAAGGAAGGGACATCCCTTACCCCCCGGTCCTATCCCACTCCCATTGTTGGGCAGCACCCTCTCTATCAATGCACAGGAACCATGGCTGACATATTCAGCATGGCAGAAGAAATATGGTGAGTAAGATGCAGCACTGCGAGGCTTATCTGTGATGGTTTTCAGGCGACATCATGTATGCCAGGCTGCTTGACTCTGATGTGATCGTGCTCAACTCGTACTCGGACGCAATGGCGCTACTCGACAAGCGATCACAAATATACTCTGACCGCCCATTCGTTGCTACTCTCGAGCCGTGAGTGCAATCTCCCATCAACAGATTATGTTCCCAAATCGACAGTCTGTCAGGTACGGACACGGCGAAACCATTGCCTTTGTAGGTTATGGTCCACGATGGAGGTTAGGGAGACGGATCATCCATCAGACGTTCCGCGCCGAGGCTGCCCTTGCCTTTCGCCCAATGCAACTCCGCAGAGCCCGCCAGATGGTGATCAACATGATTGATAATCCAAACGAATACCCTTCTCACTATGCAACGTAAAGTCACGTGCCAAATGCTCGTTTCCTGATAATTCAGGCTTTCGTTAGGTATTCTGCTGCGCTGGCTATGTCTGCCGTCTATGATTATGAACCAAAGCCCCGAGGTGACCCCCTAGTACAACTGGTCGACGATTTCTGTCAAGCTTCCATGCCATGGCTGACACCTGAAATGGCGGTCCTTTTGAAAGCTTTCCCTTTGTGTAGGTTCCTTGGATTACACTTCAAACGTAGTTGACCAGGCTCCGCTTCAGTGTTGAGTGTACCTCGGTGGATTCCTGGTTTGTCTCGTATCAGACTTGAAGCAAAGCCTACGCTTTAGGTGTTGAGGTGGTCGAGAGGCCATTCCAGTTAGTCCAGAAGCGTATAGTAAGATTCTCTTGATTTGTTGGAACACTATGACCACATCTAGTCTATGTCACAGGCTGCGAAGGAAGATATTGTCACCAGTACTATGGTATTCAGACACATCCAGCATATGGAAGATCTCAACGGCTCACAACGTGTTGAATACGAAAAGGCTCTCAAAGGGGCAGCCATGACTTCTTTTTTCGGTAAGGGCACATTAGCACGAACAGCAGACGGTCATATCTCATTCTTCATGTACACTTAGGTGCTACAGAGACGGTCTGTAACTCACGATCTGACGATGGTGCATAACTGATGAACCCACAGACCCCTTCGACATTGATGACTTTCACACTTGCCATGGTCCAAAACCCCCGCGTCTGGAAACGTGCTCAAGCCGAAATCGACACTGTGATCGGAACTGACAGACTTCCTGAATTTGGGGACAGACCATCTTTGCCATATGTAGAGGCGATCGTACGGGAATCCTTGAGGTGGAAACCAGTTGCCCCCATGGGTGAGTTCTTTGGATCTTTTGACTTCATCGATATGTCCTAAAGCATCTGAAAGGCGTAGCACATCCTGTCATCAGTGACGACATTTACAAGGGTTACTTCATACCTCGCGGTACGTTGTTGATGTACATGAAATGATTCAACCGTAGTAACCTTTTTTTCAATAGGGGCGACCGTCTTTGCAAATACATGGTACAAGCAAACGTTGCATCACTTATTGAAGAAAGCTGAAAGTGATGCATCACAGGGCCATGTCGCGTGACGAAGCTCGCTATCCCGATCCGGAGACGTTCCTCCCTGAGAGGTTTTTAAATTCTGATGGAACGTTGAATGACGACAACCCCGCCAATTTTATATTTGGATTTGGGAGGCGGATATGCGCAGGTAAGTCGCGGTATGCCCTTATAGTGAGTGATTCACGTTTTCCCTCTCTGAGGCCGACACGTTGCGGATGCGTCCGTCTGGAGTGCCGCTGCGACACTGCTAGCTACGCTAGATTTCAATGGTATCAAGGACGAAAATGGGAAAGACATCGAGTTTGAGGCAACATTTGCGAATGGGCTCACTCGGTGGGTCCAGCCGATTTACCCCATATCTCTCTATTTCTGACTTTATGAACTAGTCACCCAGTGTTTTTCCCTTGCAACATCGTACCTCGCATGCATATTACGAAGGAGTTTCTTTGCTAAATGATTGCGGAGGTCGCCGATCAGCCGGCACGATATAATCCACGGTTGTATGTAGATCGAGCTTTAGTCTCATGCAGCGCTATACATGACCAATTGTTGAACGTACTCGAAAGAAAATAATATGAATTACGTAGAGCATGACACGGTGTGTCACATCTTGCATGTTGCCATTGACATCCCTCCAGCATGGCACTGACTTATGGTGCACGGTGCTTACGTCGACCTTCAAGCACTCCATGCCAGGGAGGCTTCAGCCCATAGAATGCCAGCTAAAATTCGGCGCGGATCAAAAAAAAAGTACATTTATGACACCTTGGTACTCTTCTTTTTTTGTCTTTTTTTTTCGTCTCAGATCCATCCATATGTCCAGGTGCAGGAGGTTGTGGAGGAGGGTCGAATATGTGTTGTTGTTGCTGAGGTAAAAGGGACGAATAAAGCGGGGTACAAACAGGTGGACCGACAGAGTCTGGATCTTGATTAATGAGATCGTCGGATTTTGTCTTGATTTTCTGACAAACATCCTCTATCTCTTGCTCTCCGGTCAAGAAAAGTAAGATGTCGCCCGGATCTTCTGCGCGGTGTACCATTAATACTGTCCGAATCGCTGCCATGACATAAACAGGCTCAGGCTCCTGCACATAATAGACTTCAACAGGCATGTCCAGGTACCCTGAACAGTGGCGCGAGAGAACCTTCCTTGGTAGCAAAATACTTTTGGAACTTAATGGCGTCCAGGGTGGCGGACATAACAATGATTTTGAGGTCTCGACGCCTCTTGGCGAGCGGCTTCAAGGGTCCCTAAGGATATCTGTGGCCAGTGCTCGTTCGTGAGTCTTGTCGAGGATAATGATCGAATAGTGACTAATCTGTCGTATACTTGAAGAACGTAGCGCCAGGCTCCGCCATGTCTTCGAAACGTATCGAGTAGCCAACCTGTCGCCCAAGTGGAACTACACAGTGCCAACAGGTCGAAAAAAAACATAAGGCGGATATGGTCACTCGAAAAAAAGGAGTGGTTACTCACCATCCATCTCATCTGCAACACGCTTTGCGACTGACATGGCAGAAACACATCGTGGTTGAGTGCAGCATACAACCTTTTCCTTCATGTGAGGTAGGTCCGAATATACAACAAACTGTGGTATTCTAGCGCGGAATGAGGCAATTCCGTTAGTACTCCCGTGTAAGATGCGTCGAGTGTTAACCTGCTGCATAGTCTTTCCAACTCCTGTTTCGCTGACAACGATCATTATCTGGTTACTGTTGAACTACGACGATAATGTCAATGCACTTCACCAGCCATCATAATGCAAATAAAGATTAGATTTTGACACACCATTTTGTAGAATTCATCCATTTGGTCATAGATTGGAAGCTTTTTCCATACCTCCAGTATCTTCTTGTATTGAGGAGTGCGGGGAACATTCATGAAAGGATTAACGAGATGAATGGCAGATAGATCAGCCGATGGCCGTCTTGAAATCAGAATTGCAGTAGTGGATCATACCAAGGCCTTGCGGACCTTGACTCGCGGTCACCTTTCGAGGCAGGAAGCCCAACAGTGGCGAAGAGGCAGGTGTAGAAATATGCACTATAGATGGCATGCGGCTATCAAGAGACAGCGTTCTCAGTCGCGTGCGGTACAACGGACTAATATTGGTATTTACCTATCAAGAGACAGCGTTCTACGTACGGTCAGTTCGAGTAGGTAAAGAGTACGATACGAAAAGCTCACCTCAGTCGCGTGCGGTACAACGGACTGAGGCGTTCCAAGGTGAACGGTACAAACTATATACGAAAAAGTTGCTACTGTGTCCGACGAGGGGTAAAGGTACGCGATACGGGTGAATAGATGACAGTAGGTACGCGGGCAATGTGGCACGTTGACCCGTGCAGGCACTCGCGATCATGGCTGTGCGTGCGCTTGCCAATTCCGACAGCAGGTGGCCCTCGCAGGTGTTCGGACATATCTTTGTGTGAGACAATGCTGCGGCAGCGAATTGAAAGTGTGAGAGGCAGTGAAACTTGAATGTCAGGTATGCTGATTGACGGTGACAACGGCGTCTAGTCACCCAAGCTTATGATTATACCATATATGGGAGGCGCGTGAAGTAGTACGTAGTGTCGCTGTACAGTGTCGGGCTAATGTGGCGAGACCCACGTCAAGTAACGTACAAGCCAACGACGTTGATCGATCAAGTGTACCAAGGATCTCAAACTTGAATAAGTGCGCATTAAGAACAAAGTTGGTATTTCAAATGTTCGTATCTGCGGAACAACTTCCTTGGTTCAAATCGGTGAAGTTTATCCATCTCAGTCTGCTATACATGCGCAGAAATATCATTGGAGTAAATTCAGTCGCAGAAATCTACTGCTAGAGCTTGCATTTCACTTTTGCAGTGGTCGCCTGCCGTGGTCGTCCTAAATACCACAACGTGGCCTCCTTCACTTTCCCCAGCGGCTCTCGTATGATGTCTGCGCTGTGCACGTTCTCATCATAAAGCGAAAAGTAACGCAGTTGTCCACAAGAAATTACCACACCCACGTAAACATCTCCTGGCGTCGGACGGACATGTCCGCCAATATTCAACATGCAGTCGTGGGGGTCCACAGCAAGATACGAGGTTGTCAGGAATTGCGCATGTGGGGTAACCTGCACGGTGGGGGTGAGGGGATGAGCAGAGCGGAGACAGTGAGTGGTTGGCTGGCATCGGATAGTCGAGTGAAATTTTAAAATCCATCTACGGCGAAATGCCTCAATGTAAGCTCCGGACCACCTTTTGAACACTCACATCACCCAAATTCGAGCCCCGTTGAGCAAACACGGGTCCATGTGCTTGAAAAGAAAGCGGTCATGTATCGATACAAGGTGCTGTCCGCTCTCCTGCCTGACACCAGTTCGCTGCCCTCATCGCACTCATTTCCAGTGAATCGCTGTGGGTCGCAATACATATTTCGAGAATCGGGGATTCTTACACAGCTTCTTGGTCTTCGACTTGATCAGTTCGCATCGCAGCAGGAACCGTTCAAATGACATGAGATCTTGGGAAAGGGTGCGCCGTCAACAAGCTCTAGGTGGTCTGCATTCTCGCTAGTAGTCATTGCGCCTAGTGGCATGAATGGGAGAATGTGTTGGTAAAAGGTGACATTCAGCCCCACCTCCCCAGTGCCCCCATTGTCGTACCAGTCTTGGTCCAAATATTTCCGGAGGTTCACGCGTCCAATGCACGACATTGGCTGGCGTTTTCAGTACTCCCATTCCTCATCGGAGATCTCACCCCTTAGATACTGGCGACATCATAATGGAGAGAGAGCGACCTGAAAGCATGCGCGGTATGCGGAATCGAGAGACACGTTGTGATATCAACAGTTAGAGAGGATAAGTGCGGAAATGTCACGCGGGAAGGATATCACCCGAGAGCATGACCTTGGTAGGATAGATGCTGTTGCTTGTGTGAAGTTTCCAGACAACATGTGACCGCCCTATCACCCACATATCAGCAGTGAATTGATCTAGATAATATGGGCCCTTACCGTGAGTTTT
>JBBPKJ010001104.1:0-12986 GCA_038089195.1 Brasilioporus rufonigricans | reverse complement strand
AAGTGTAGGTAATCAACCAATATTCCAACACTCCCCTTCAAGCAAAAGCCTGGCAAGGATATGCTTGCCAAACAGAAGGAGGAAACAATAAAAATAAATACCTCTACCTCTATGTGGTGTGCATCACTTCACAGAGTGTCCATGGTATGTATACTGTATCATGTCCATGAGGTCGTCACAACACTGCACTCGAGCGATTACCCAATATGGTAAGTCACGGCTCGGCTATCATAGCACTCTTGCTGCTGTGTGCATGGTTGTCCTCAATTGTCACTGGTGCTGTCATCCTCGCATTTCATGCTTTCTGGATGCTAACCTATCTTCTATAGTCGATGTACAATGTGTACAACACATCCAATGTGCCAGATATGGCCTTGATGCGATCTGATTGCTGGATGAGTCCAGCTACCTCTCCTAACCTTTCTAGGTTGTGATTTCAATCGTCCTCGCCAATGTGGTGGGTCGACGCGCTTGATATATTGTCTGTGGTGATGTGGAGGTGGTGTGGACGGCCTAGGTATGTCTGTTGTACGATGCTTGCACCTTCCATGCTGACTTGCACCTTTTCCAGCTAGCATTCACATTTTGAGTTGTTTTGACTTACAGTGTGTGACACTCATTACGCCATCTATTCCACATTGTATCCTGGCCATTCTGTCACCATTGCAAATGCGTTGGTGCTCACATCTGCCCTGGATGTCTTCTGATCGACCTTGGTCACCTATATGGCCTCCTAGCCCTGTATCTTGAACTGGCAGATTCATATCGTCACTAGGATCATTCCTATCATGTCTTGTACATGCCTGGTACATTCATGAGTCCCTCCATGCGACCGCTTCGCCTCTCGGATCATCTAGCTTGTCTTGAGCTCCCAGAGGTGAGTCCTTCTCCTTCTGGTGCTCTATGCATTCATTTTCGCGTTCCAATGCAGCTGACAGCTTCTTCTGCCTTGTCTTAGTGTCCTCATTGCATCCAAATGTTGCCAACACGTCCGCCTCACTTCCCAGCTTGCCTAGCTTGTCTGGTACCTCCTCAGGTGAGTATCTGGTGCCAGGTTGCTCTAATCGGTGTCTGATGCGTTCCGACACGTTCCACAGATCCTTCTGTCACTTCCTAGTGTCCTCTGCATGTAATGATGCTCCAAACGCGTCTGCTTCGACTCTTGGCTTCACCTGCTTGTCTGGAGCACCTAGTAGTGAGTTCTTCTCTCCTTCCTGCTCAAGACGTTCGCACTGACGTTCTAACGTGTTCCATAGATCCTTAGATAGGTTCCTATTGTCTTCATCATGCCCAGAAGTTCCCAACGCGGTCACTTTGACACTGGTGAGCATCTCATTGATGCTCACTAACTTCCATCCCTCTCCCTCAAGCTCGACATCTGGGGGTTCTCTCATGTAGTTCGCTGTGTCTACTGGTCCATCTTATGGCTCTGGTAGCTCAGGTGAGTTGTCTGCGGTGTTTTCAGGTTGTCCTGGACACTAACTCGTCCGTCTTGTGGCTAATGACATTAGGTCAAGTCGACATGACTTGCTGCTGGCACCATTCATTGCACTGTCATTGCTGCCTCATCGATCATCTCTACCACCTCCCTGGATCTCTGGGTTGTCCTCAATGTCATCTGTATCACCGTCGTCACCTGCCGACTGGTCCATTGCATCTGCAAGGTCTACTGCCTCACTGACTAGGTTCGGCGTGTGATCTGCCAGTGCAGTTAACTCATCTGGGCTAGTTGTTGGCTCTGCATGGGCGTGGTGGCCCCATGGATCATCTACAATGTATGCTGGTACATCCTGACCATCTCCGCATGTGTCTTGATCTATTTCGTAGCTGTTTGCCTCGAAGCATCTCCATCTTGTCGCCTGGACTTTTGTCTGCTGTCTGACCTTGGTCAATGGTCTCCACGACCTCAACTTGGTCTACTCGACCAGGTTTGTCTGTTTCCTCAGCCTCAACTTGGTCCTCGCAAGCTCCCTGGGTGTTCTCGTATGCAAGGTTGATGTTCATCTTGCTGCCATCTACTTCACCCTCTTTGCTTGTCCTCTCAACCTATTCTTCGGCTTGGTGGACTTCCATGCCAGTCCTCATCTCAAGCAGCGTGCTCGGTGGATCTTGTGACACATCTGCTGGCCTTGCCAGCCCAGCATTTGTTGTGTTCAGGTTCACGATGTCAGCAGTTGCTTCATCAACCCTTGGGCTTGCTGTTTCAGGCTCCTGGGGCATGGCCATGGCATTTCAGGCTTCCACACCCTCACCTTCGTCATCTTTGCCCCTTCAACCCTTTGGCTTGGCCTCTGGTAGGTTTTTCTGGTTGTATTTCAGCTCATCGCAACAATTCTGGTAGCCTGGTGCATCTTCCTCGAGCTTGCACAACCATTCGTCGAATAGCTTCTGCACTTCAGGGTGCCTCATGCCTTTCTTGGACTTTTCACAATCACGAGTGTGGTGCCCATACCATCTGTAGTCATTATAGTAGCCATCAAATATCTTTGGCTTGCATGCAGCCATGTTCTATGAAGATTTTTGTTGTCAGCCCATATTCTCAAGTTCAAGTTGTTGTGAGTGAACTACTGAGCATGGGCAGGGCTCATAACCTATTAGAACTGTAGAATATCCTAGTAAAGTAGCCACTAAGGTAAGAACTACAGTAGTGTGCGATGTAAGCAAGTGCTTATGTAAGCAAATAAGCATAGGTAATCAACTAGATATTCCAATAGCCCATCATAGATACCAAGCGAGTGCCTCAACTTGACAGTTAGCTACAAGGTACTCTCGACGGCCAACAAACTCGTCCGGCCTGAGACTGCTGCGCAGAGCTTTGCAGGCCAATGGATGGGTGGAACAGAACATGCCCCACCTTGGGTGACATGCCAGTGGATGACTTGTTCGAATATGGGTCATCGCGGTTGACTCTATGCTTATGCAAGTACTAAAAGCTGCATGTGTTTTGAAAGTGTTGCTCGCCGTTCGGAAAAAGAGTTGCGCGTGTTTTGAAAGAGTTGCGCACTGTTCGAAAAAGTGTTGCGCATGTCTGAAAAAGTGTTGTGCACGCTCACTCAATGTGTGTGTGTGATTTATTGTGCACTTGGGACGCCATACCTGTGGTTGCATTCACCGGTGACACAGCGCCGACTCGCTCGAGGACCATAAAGGTGGCGACTGAACTTTGGGATCGCCTCTTCTCATGGCGCATCAACACGATGCAGACAGCTCAGAGCTTTGCAACAATCTCGGGTCATAAAGACTAGAGCAAACTTGAGCTTCAAGTATGTTCCAGTTGGACCTCGGTTGGTGTGATGCGTGCGACACCGGGAACACGATCTCACGGAATTTCCCGACCCGAGTCCACACCGGGAGGACGACTCCGAGTTTTGCTGCAGACGATGTACCGCGCTGTCGCCGTCCCCAAACGACCCCTTGGCAAAGACCTCGTCAGGGCGAGGACAGTGAGTCCTTTCACATCCCTTTCAAGTCTATGCCCAAGCTCATCCGCATAACAGCGTCTGGCAAGTACCGCTACTCCCACCCCAAACACCACCACCACTACAACTGGAGCAGCTGCAGCTTCCTCCTCGGCCTCGTCGGTCCCAGAGAAGGCCAACGGCGTCGTCCAACGATTGCTTTTCTACTCCGTCACCGCAGCCGGCACGTTTTACATCGGCAGCACGTTCGTGTCCTTCCAGAACCAGCAGTACCGCGACCTATTCACGAAACACGTCCCTTTGGGAGAGGTCCTTGTCGAGTATGGCGAACAGCACCACTGGGACGAGATCACCGTGCAGCAGGTCGTCGTCGCCACCGTCGACACTGCCAAAACCGTCTACGACTTCGTGCAACGACAACTTGGCCACGTGACGCAGGACACGGAGGCCAAGAGCCCCAAAGCCCAGGATGAAACCAAGAAGACGCCTATCGACGAGGCGAAGGTGCGCGTCAAATCCACCGCGGCTGTTCTCAAGACGAACGTGCACAAGGCGAAGGAAGGACTCTCACCAGAGGCTGCTGCCAAGGCCACAGCGCTCGCGAGATACAAGGCTGCGCAGTTCGCGGACGAGGTGGACGAGCTAGTTAAAAAAGCAGAGGCTGCGCTCGCGAAACCTATAGAATCCGTTCTGGAACCAACGCTCGCACCGGAGCCGTCGTCCTCTCTTTCAGCTACAAACGTAGAGGTTGTGGTCTTGTCGGACAAACCACAAGACGCAAACGTCTATGCCGATCCTCTTCCCATCGGTTTCGAACCACCACCTGGCTATTCTAGACCCAAACCTGCTCCCAAACCCAAACCTGAAGTGCTGTCCTTGGTTGCCCCTGCTGTCGCGGATGTTGCCATCTCAGAACCCGTTATTTCACATCTTGCAGGTACTATTGACGGCCTTGCATCATACCTGAATGCGAATCCTACGGCAGCGGAAAAGGCAAAGGGCATCCTCGACACTGCCAGAAGTGACCTTACTGAGCTCGCCACGCGCTTTGACAAGATCAGAGAGGATGAGAAACGCGAGCTTGAGGCCAAACTCGACGAGCAGGCCCGTGAGTACAGCACGAAGCTGCTCGAGCTCGAGTTGGAATCCCAGGACAAGTTAGCTTTGCAAAGAGAAGATTATGAAAAATACGTCGCGGAGGAAAAAATGAATCTCGTCCAGGCATACCGTGAGAGGCTCGAGAATGAGCTGAAAGGGCAGACAGAACTTCTGAATGAACGGTGAGCAAATACACTCATCTTGTGCATGGAGTTGATATCTTCTTAGTTTGAAGGAGGCGATCGTCGCACAGGGCATCGAGCTCCAACGCCGATGGATTCGCGAAGTCAAGGTCAAGGTCGAAGAAGAGCGCGGTGGGCGACTGGCGCGTCTTGACGAGCTCGCGACGGGGCTCAAGCGCCTCGAACGCATCGCGCTAGACAATTCGTCCTATCTCGACGAAAACATCCGCATACACGGCATGTGGACCGCGTTGCGTGCCTTGCAAGCCGCGATCGACGCGCCAGAGCGAAAGCCCTTCCGCGAGGAGTTGCGTGTGCTCCGACACGTTGCCATCGCCAAGGACGACGAGATCGTGTCTGCTGCGCTCGCGTCACTCGAACAATCGGACACCCCCGACGTGGGCGTGGAGCCGTTCGCAGACCTTACGACGTGGTTCACGACGTCAGTTGCGCCCCAGGTGTCGAGCGTGGCGCTCGTACCGGACGAGAACGCGGGGGTGCTTTCTTACCTGGCGTCGCACCTCCTGTCTTCGTTCCGGTTCCAGAGACACGGCCTCACTCCCGGGTCGGACGTGTTGAGCGTGCTGTCTCGAGCAGAGTTTTACATGAACGAGAAGGACTTGGATAGTGCTGCGCGGGAACTGAACCAGCTTACCGGCCCGGCAAAGGAGCTGCTTCGTGATTGGTTGGAGGCTGCCAGGAGGAGGCTTGAGGCACAGCAAGCCTTGGAGGTGAGGTTTCCCGATTCTCGCTCGTGCGTGTGTCGTTGACGCATTCATGGGTTCAGGTGATACAAGCACAAGCGACGCTTGCGTCCTTGCTCGTCGTTTAGATTTACGCATGATGCTAATACACAGATGCAATCTAGATGGTTTACCAGGCATTTCATAGTTCGTTGATAGGTTCGTTGCAAAGACATGTCTACGCCAGCAGCAAACAGTGCGCACTCGAAAAATAACCTAAGTAAGCTGCACGACCGTTCGGACGTTGTCCTAATCGTTCGCATACTCCCTGTCGACACTGTCGAACTCTTGACGGGTCTGGGAAAGGTGGTCGTCCCAGCTCTATGAGCATGGTCGACTATGCCGATCTCAGGAACGCGCGATCGGTAGAACGTGTCTGAGCCGCTTCTGCCGCTTCTAGATACCGAGGCGTCACGCGTCGACGACGACGTTGGGGTTTCCTAGACGAATCGTATGTTTCGCAATCCAAAAACCACAAAGGACGAGGTCCGTGTCAGTTGACTCAGCATCAAAACATACCTTGCACCACCCTCTGAGAATCTGATGTCGGTACCCTTCGTGTGCGCGTGGTCCAGGTACGCAATACAACAGTCCAATTACTGCGCGAGCGGTGATGAAATTAGGCAATGGGTAGGGCCCTTTTTTGTCAATTCGTGCTTCTTGCTGAAATAAATGGCGTCGGCGGCGTCGGAGGTGGGACACAGCTTGCAGGCTTTTACCACTTCTTCGTTGAATAAATCCAGTATCTGTCCATTAACGTCAAGCAAGGCACGTACTTTGGGTTTCTCTGTGGCTACCAATTCGAGAAATTCGCGCGTCATTCCCTTTGGTTATTAACAAGTAGGAATTCTTTTCTAGTTGAAGAAAACGGGCGAGAGCCTTTGCATTGGCTCCTTGCCGATGGTCGAGGTCGCAATGATAAATCGACATGGGTGATGAATATCTACCATCGGCGGTGTCTGTTCAGTGAGGCGAGTTCGGTGATATCAGAGGGCTCACTTACTGGTTATAGGCCGTTCCCTGACTTTCTCCGCGAGATCCTAGCTAAATCCAGGAAGTTTGCAAAGCAACTCTTTTGCTTCCTTTGGGAGCGCGACTCTTGAAAGGTAGACATCGATCGTCCCTTGATTTTGGCCGAAAAGTGGGGAGCAGGTGCTTGTATTATCGCTTTGATGAACGGAGGTCGATGTCGCTAGCTTATGAAGAGACCCCGGTACCAAGTTGGATCTACAATGTTCGAATTCCGTAGTTGGGTTGTCTTGGTCCCCCTTCCGCATGGAGCAACGTATACATACGCTGACAAGTCGTCGCCCAGGCCAAGGACGATCAAGTGGTGTCTACCGCCACCATCGCATCGCTCTAGCAGTCGGACGTCCTACCCAACGTAGGCGTGGAGGACCCTTGCAGACCTCACGACATGGTCCATGACGTCGGTCGCGCCGCCTGTGTGGCGAGCATGGTACTTGTCCCCCACGAGAACGCAAGTGTAGTCTCTTATCTGACGTCGCTCTCGCCGTTGTCTTGATCCCGGTCGTCTGATGAGAGATTCACGCTTGTCAGGCCGGATGCACTGAGCGTGCCATCTCAGGCAGAGTTTTACATCAACGAAAGGACTTGGTGGTCTTCGGCAGCTGAGCCAGATCCCTGGCTTGACAAACGGGTTACTTCACAGTTCGTTGGAGGCTGCAGACCTTGCAGACGTGGTCACCGGATACTTGTTCAAGCGTGCGTGGTCGGAGTATCCTTCACACGAGTACAAGTGATCCCCTCGTTCATCATTTAGATTCACAGATGATACCGAAACACGTGCAATCCAAACATTTAATCCTGAAATTCCATAGCTCGTCGATACGCTCATTGCAGAGACATGTCTACGCTACCAACGTACAGCGCACACTCACACATCACCTGAGCGCGCCGAACCACAGTCTGAGCGCTGTCTTGACTGTTCACACACCCTTTTGACACCTTCACCAGTCCGGGAAAGATGGTCGCCCCCACCTTGTCCACGTCGCCACATTCGCTCTTCAGACACCTCCGCACGAGCTCGATCTGTCGTGGGTATAGTTGACTCCCGACTTCAGGGACGAACGACCGGTAAAATATGTCGCCGCCACTCCCACCAGAGCCGTGAAGCATCCGCGAAAAGTTGTACGCCGAAGCGAGGATGCCAGGGATACCGCGGGCGTGGTCACCGAGGTGGTTGAGGAGGGTAGGGAATTGCTCCCCCAAGATGCTCGCCGTAAGTTCCGGAGAACACGCCTCGACGGCAGCGGAGAAAGTTTGGCGACGCCACACCCCGGCGACGATGGGGTTTCCTAGATGAATCATGCGTCAGTACTAATCAACACGCGGACGGGAGTAAAGGGATGGAAAACGCACTGGAAAAGAGATGTTCGTGTATGCGCGTCAGCTGTATGTTGGCCTCTGAAGAGTTGGTGACCACGAGCACATTGATGATTTCAGTGCTGATCAGCTCGGAGAGTGCGTGTCGGAGAATATTCTGGACCTGGATTGGAGAGGCACCGTCGGGAGGCAGCGTGTCGTAGGAGGCGGTGCCGGTGATGTCGGCGAGTGCTGCCAAGTAGATGTCTGACAGCGACGCGGGCGGGGTGCGAACGACGTCGGCTGCCCAGCGATTCACGAGCCGCTCAAGCTGGGATGCTGCATTCTATCGATGCCGTGAATCATCCTGCAACGCATGCGCGACAAAACTACACACCTTGATCGAAAAGTCATCGACCGAAGAACCGCCCTGTTTTGTGTTCGTCTGGGACGACGGGTCGCTTGCGGTCCCTTCGAGGAGGGCGATGCGTGCGCGGAGGACGGCAACCTGTTTTTCTTGCTCCTCGAGTTGACGGCGCTGTTCTTCGACTTTTTCGTGAGCGATGCGCTGGTGGGCGTCGCCACGATTAGCAAGGGTAACAAACGATGGGCACGACTCACGAAGTTGGTGAGGGCATAGCGGTACTGCTCGCCGCTGACGACGTCCATCTGCTGTGGATACGCCATTAGGGAGGTCGAAGCATGATTGGCGGTGATGAGGGCATGTACATAACCAACACTTGTTCTTCACCGCCTTTACACCGCCTTCAGTCCCACCGTTGCGAGCCCTGCATTGCGAGCAGACGCTTACAAGAACGACACACGAGGACAGTGAAATAACGAGTGTTGACTTGACTGTCGAGTGCACGGGTCTATACCGACTGGCACCTGGTCACTTCCAGGTCATCAGTGACCTATTGAGTCCAAGCGCCAACACTGTAGAGTTCCAAACGTTTGGTTTGGTCTCTCAGTGTACAGTAGTATCCCCACTAGCGGCTCAGCCCCGTGGCTGGAACTCGGTTCGCAGAAGGGACGACATGGTCATTGAAAAGCGTTCAGTGAGTACTCCAAGGTCAACCGGGATGCTGCTGACGGTTGATGAGGTTGACTAACGTCGGTCACCAATCATCGCTGATAACAGGGCCCCTCTCTTACACACATCCAGTTCATCGTTCAAAATGCGGCCTAAATGCCAGAACTTGAAGCAGGTCAAGTGGAGCAGTGTGCGAATAGGAAGCTCGGTTTGGCGAATTCCTTCCAAGGGGGACAATCGTTGACCCATCATAGTCGATGTTAGAGTTGAGAACCTTTTTCTGACGCTTTCCTGGAATAACGACCTTGCGAACATGTCACTGAGCAGAGATGAACTTCCACTGGTGAGTCCGAGATAGATGACAGAGCATCACTCTAATTCTTTTTTTCTCATGGAAAAAAATCATCTGAAGAATCGTATTAAACTTTTGGTCAAGCGATCACTTTCCCCCATCTACCGAGTGGAGCAAATTTGCTGACTGGAGACTTTCGCCGGGTCGTCTCATTGCTTGACCCGCGATCCATGACTTCCAATGCTAATCCAACCACTTTATCCAGGAATTGCGTGGGGTTATCACAACTGAATACTTGTGTAAAACTTGTGCAAGCAAGGAACATGAAACACTGCGGGCCCTCAGTGTGTTGATGTCTTGTTTGAATACATAATTTCGGGTTGTCTGACTGAGTGCATGTTCTCTGTTTTGCCTTCGTCTCGTCTTAGACCAAAAAAAAAAACTACGTTACCTCGTCAATAGCTTGTATGTGATCTGTCCTTACCTTCTGGGATCAAATATTTGGAAATACAGAGGCAGCCCGCATTGCACGCACCCAGAACTATCGGGTGCTTGGGAGTCATCCGTGAACATTTGGATGCCGGCGCTCTTGTCCACGGTCCACCGACAGCGCCGGCAATGGTGACCATTGATTGCTGCAACTGACCGCCTGCCACAGCCAAATACCAGCGACTCGGTTTCTGGTTTCACCTCGTTCAAAACACGAGCCAGAGTCTGAGAGCAAGCTCTGCAGGTCCAGTGCTCGAGTAGGAAACTCAGTAAGTCAAATGTTACGTTAGATCCGCTGTGACTGACGTCGGATGTGAAACTCCAGTGGAAAATGAACCCGCGAGCAAGTCAGTGAGCGGAGACAAACCTCTAAAGAGATTCACAGATAAGCGCGTAGTACACCATGGCCATATTGACGTATGATCAAATGGTCATTTGCCGCTCCCCCCACGCACAACACACTACGCTCGAGTTTGATTGATGCTAATAATGACCCTGAACCATCGACATGAAACACACAGCCATCTGACTTGTTCGACGTGCGAGTCATTACGTGCAACGAGTGCGGTCCCAGAATTCCAGCCATTTATCTGTCAGGCAGAAACGGTGCTTGAAGTGGTACGGGTGCCATACCTATGAACACAGTGGATGGCGTTCCCGAGAGTTACAAATGAATATCATTGGCTGCACAGTCTTTCGTAACCGCAAATGTACCGCGCTGATGAGTGCGAAGCAAGCATAACCGTAAGAACATACGGTAGAATCATCGAACCCCACAAGTGGGTGGTGACAAACTGTCACGAATTGTCACAGGTCATCATACACTGTGTCACACAAACGAAATCATAGCCATGAACAAGGCGGTGGCGTTCACACAACCATCGATCTTTCGACATGCTAAGTATCTCCTACCCTGACGTCGGCACTTGAATTACATACATTTAGTTCTTTACTTCACTACCTCTACGAAGTTGAACAAACGAAAACCATGCGACAGTTCTCTTGATTAGGCTGTGTCACGCTCCTGTCACAGACCGGTGTCTGCCGAGGCGGAGTTTAAAAATGACAGCTGGCACACTTGCAAGGCGCGGTCGTTGGCGATGGCAGGCCGTCGAGGACAGCAAGCTTCCCCCAGAGTCCCAGAATAGAAGGCCTCGGTGAATGGAGTTTGCTGTCAAGGGTCTAAAAGATGAGACTTACAAGATCATCAATACGGTTGCGAAGGTCCACAGGGTGAGCAAGTCCAAATTTCGGGCGTGGTATTCAAGTAGCATTGCATCAGATTTATAGGTTACTCGCCAGATGCTCAGTGGTGTCATGAATGGTCTACTTAAGTCCAGATGTATGAAATGTAGCCCTTGTAGCCTAATCAACCTGCCTCAGGCTCGTCCGTGACACTTCAAATACTGGGCAGAGAAGCGCCAAGTTTGCTCTTATGGTTAGGGCATCGAGTACTTAAGGTCAGGTAATCCGCTTATTTGTGGGTCACACTGCCACCCGGTATTCAATAGAGGGAAGTTGATTGTATTTACAATTACGCTTACTTCACACTCCCCAGCAAAATGTCTACGCGAATTCGACAGACTGGATAGCCGATCATCTTCACTCATGACACCTGGGAACGCCAGGATTCCGCCATGTTTATGGCCGTGGCGGTCACGCACTTCAAATACTAATCGAAGCTCCCAAAAAAAAGACTCGTTAATGAGGTTACATGACAACACTGATGGACAGACGTTCTCCGAGATCTGCGAACTGGGTCCCTGTCAGCAGGGCTAGTCTGCCGCGTTTCAACCAGAACGTCTGAATGATCCCAAAAAGTAACTTACAGCACGACTTGATCTAAGCGGAGAGCGGTATGTCCTCCTTCACGTTCGACTCGGCTACGTCTGTGGATTGGCAGCTCTGACTCGGAGTCATGTCAGCATTTTACGAACGCTTCACCGCTTGAGACGCACTGCATGTATGCAGGGCGGACAAGAAAGCAAAAAAATTATATGAAAAAAGGAAAGGAAATATGAGCAAGGACCGGGATATAAAAGCCAGCCAGGTGCTCCCATTGACAGCATCCAAAGAACTCGTCTAGAACCTACCACTCCTGTGCACCGTACAAATTACTCGACATGTTCGCCAAGCTCAGGTATCGTCGCCCTGCCTCTTTCATTGGCGTGGATTGACCGACCTGGCCATCCAATAGTGCTCTTGCCCTCTTTGTTGCCTACGTTTCTGCGTTGGAAATGAGCGTACCAGGAGATGCCAACGCGAATGACACCATACCCGTCTATTTTACGGAGAATAACACCAACGACCCACACTATGTCGACCTCCATTTGGTGACCCAGAATGACATTGATAGTGGGTACATGGGGTATTTTGTCGCAAGCGACGTGGACACCACGACTGGCACCTACGATGCTGAATTGCCTGAAGGCGTCAGAGCTGGGTATGTGTATTCCTTGGGGAAATTCGATAGGCCATTCATTAACATCATTTACCAGAGACTATTTCTTCGTCGCAACCAATGTCGGGTACGTCCTCGGGTTTCTCTCACTTACGGTTATTGATATTTCTCTTCGTGTCGTGGTCTCTCCAGCAAAGGGGATTGGGACCATGAAGTTGCTAAGAGCAACGGTATCTCCATCGCCTGAGCATTCGTGTACCAAGATTCCTTTAACAATAAAGTAGCCCATACTTTGTATGCATCGAAAGCCATCGTCTGAATTATATGTTGCCGTATTGCAAAGTTGTCCCAAAACCAGACTTAATACATCAGCGTGAGAAGACGATCATTCCTAGAGATGCAGGTGCAGCGTTTGCACCGAGAAGTCAGGATTCCGATTAGTCGACCAAAAGTACATGCCTCTAAGAAGAACGAGGTCCGATTCAATTGCTCGTACACAATCTATGGGGATGGTCCAACGGATCGTTCTGCCCCCGGAGATATCGGTAGACCACTGGTGTGTCCAGTCGTGCCAGTATAGAAGTTATGCAATCGAGCGCGCGACTGCTATCGAGAGACAGTACAACTATGGTATGTAATGAGTTCTAGCATCAGGAAATTAACAAGTTGCTTTTTTGTGCTTTTCTGTGCTTTTCGCCACCCATAATCTGTTGAAGCCGAGAAGTGTGGATATGCTTTTTTAAGCAGATCCTGTTGCTCAACCACTGCTTTCCAAGTCTTTTTGTAACTTTTTATCAACCTTTTTTGCAGTTGTATGTTGGCTGTCACCCAGGCACAAACAGTATTGTAGTCTTGTGGTGTCCTCTGATGAATGTCTTGTTGGAATAGCAAGCACGCGCGCAGCCACAGCCACGACCGGCCCGAGCAATCACCGGTGCACGCGTGGACGGACGCTCTCCATTTCCCGCGTAATGCAGAGCGTATGGACACTTTCATGCTATCTA
>JBBPKJ010001103.1:0-12988 GCA_038089195.1 Brasilioporus rufonigricans | reverse complement strand
TCATCGCTGCAAACAGAAGTTAAATGCGAGCTATTATTTGGATGCGGCAATGAAACGAACGGCATCTCTGGGTATTGATACCTCATCGCTTCAATCTCATAATTGTTCTTCTTAGACGGACGTCTGGAGTATCAACATGAGCTCTGGGCTCCGTCAAACATTCCACGCATCCTACCTGGTTTTGCGACACTCATGCCGGAGTACACCAGTGATTGACATTGGGTAGAAGCGAAGAACGTCGGTGGGCTGTCCAGGTCGACTTGGATCATCGGCACTCGGCGGGGCAAGGATAGCATCTAGTTCCGCTATTGGCGAAGTGGGAGGAACTGGGGCACGAACACGAGCAGATGGGCCACGATGCTCTCGATACGATGCCCGACCAATTGACATGCGAGAATCGTAAGACCTCTGCGAGACGGACAACCTGGAAGATTTAAATGACGAAGGTGTTCCAATCCGATAAGGTTCCGACTTATTTGCGTCAAAATGGAGGTCTGCTGAGCGCGGGGATGATTTGACCTCAGAGGTCCCAGGTGACATCTCCGGCGCAACAGCAATCGTTTGATGAAGAAGGCTATTATGGTGAGGCTGATGTGTAAGAATATCCGAGCTCTGTGTATGACCGCCATGGTGGGTTTGAAGAGTAGCACTGGAACTCGACAAAGCAATGGAGTCAGCCACAACTTGGGAGGTGCCGTGATTCACATCTCTAGGTTCATCATGGAATGAGCTCTGACTATCAGCCACTCGTGAGGTAGGCTCTCGCGAATGGGGCCCTGCCGGAGGAGGGACGAGGTGATCACCAGATGGACTTCTCGTATTGATATAAGGCAAGTCCACAGGAGAAGGTCGACCATGCTCATAGACATCAGAAGGTCCAGGTAAAGGAATAGTCATGGAACAGACGATGCCACTGTTTAGAGTGTTTGATGAAATAGGTCCTTCGCGTTGGTGAAGAGTTGAGTTGGGTGAGCTTGTGCATGCCCGTCGACGAAGGAAAGCGAAAAATGTGTATAGGTGATTTATCAACCTGAAAGGCAGTACTAACCCATGGATGGATACCAGGAACTTCAAAAACCGGCTGAACAGTCGAGCCAATAATTGCCTGGGCGTTGACACAGACATCGGAGGAGGTGGAAAGAGAACTTCCCACTGGCAGCCATTGGTTAGATTAAATAGGAAAGGGCACTAGTGAGGCCATCCAACAGGCTTCTTAACGGCCTTTGGCACAAGCCTTATACACTGTTTCCAGAGCCTGTTTAACTTATCATCTATGGATATGGTCCGAAATGCATCAGTTCATTTTCTTGGTACATGGCAGTCAACATTTCTGTATCTGTTACTTAGTACATTAAAACAACTTCGAGCACTCTGTTTCAGTGTTGCGTGGAGGATGCGACCTAACGAGTGATTCAGCACCGGCTGGTGGTTTCTCGCGGCCCCTAGCAAGTCCCTGTCGATTAGTGGTTAAATCGCCACGTTGTGGATCGCACAATACCGTGGCGCCGCAGGTTCAATTCCTGCCAGGGACATCCGTTTTTTGGCGCATGCAAACCATAGTTTTATTCGCACAACATTCCCCATAGTTGTCACGCCCGGGTCGGACTTTGCGCTCGAGCCATTGTTGCTCTGTCCAATCGGGATGGATCCTTTGTTGATGGTGAACTTTGTGATTCCCTTAGACTTACTATTGAGGGAATGTATACATCGACTACATAATAAATTCCGCCGCCGAGACTCGAAAAAGAACTCATGACGAAAGAGGGATCCGATCATCGAGGGCATGGAACGTACCGAACCAAATTAGCAACCGCATAGCGAAAAACCCGCTCGAAATATACAAGCCATGAACTGCACGTCTTGCATATAAACCACCGCAACTACCACACGCCCTGCGTTGGTTGTGGGCTCCCTGGTCCCGGCGTCCCAAACCCACCACTGGTGCTTGAATACACCGAATTGGACTGGGTGAGCGGCGGCGGAGGGACAACAGGCTTGGCCGCCTCGACTTCTTTGCGATACTCGATCTTCTCCACGCGTACTTCGCCTTCCACGAGTTGGTAGACGTAAGTGACGACGACGGCACCTTGGACATCCATCAGCGCAAACGAAGGCGTCGGATCGCTGAGGACGTTATCAGAATGCCTCGTCCGTAATGATGGACCTGCGAGCGCGGATCACCTGTTGTGTAGGCCCGTCCATGCGCCGGTGGCTGAACCTGGGTTCACAAAGAACCGACCGTCGTATTCGATGGCCTGGAAGCTAGCGAATGGGTATGTCGCGCTCAGCTTGTTTCATGACGGGGTGACGATGGGTCCGAACGCGTGGTCTCGGGAGTGGGGTAGGAATAGGGAGGACTCACGTATGTGTATGACCCGACACCAACACGTCGACGTCCATCTGGCGTGCGATGGCGCTCAACGCATCGAGATCTCCAGTCGGGACACATTGGTGGCCGTGTACAATACCTATGCGGATCGGTGTATGCACCACCGTCGCTGAGGGCGGAAAGCTAGTGTTCTGCAAACGAGGACCTCATGTAAACATGCGCGTCGTGCGTGCCTTGCAAGGTCGAGGGGAGGGAGGCGTACCTCATCGTAGTCCCCCCTCACGACGCACACGTCGGACGCCACGGTGCGTAGGTATTCGTAGGTTTCTCGATCACAGACGTTGCCTGTACATAATATCTGTTGGATCTTTCCTGGAACTAGGAGTTTCCGGAATTTGGCGGGAAGATCGTGTGCACGATGAGGGATATGAAGGTCGCCGATAATGAGGACGAGGACCATGCTGGATAATTACAAGGGCACATAGCCTTGCACCTTGAAAGTGAAGGTAACTAATTAGGTAAGCCAACTATGACCGCCAAGCTGCATTAATTCATTGAACAGAACACGGAGCGTGGACAGGTGGATCGAGTACCAAAGAAACCTATGCCCGAAGGTGTATTCTAGCCAAGATCCGTAGTATCAGAGTCACTTGCGGCCAAAAGTTCACCCGTCAAATCCCCCATCCCTCGCGATCCGAACATGTTCTCGCGGATTTATACGACGCATTTGGCCAGTGGGAACTCCGTTGACATCATTGTAACACATACTTCCCTGCGTAGAAGCCAGGTACACATGAGTAGCTGATAGACTCTGACTCGGAGACGAAACTCACAGATTCGCACTTGATGGTCACCGCTTCCGGAAGCAAGAGCGGACCCATCGCTGCTGAGGTCGACGGAAGTGACTTGTGAATATAAACGACACATGTCAAAAAGTGTGTGAGGTGTGGATCACAACAAGAACCGCGCACCAGTGTTTGTGTGCCCCTGGATCATGAAATATGGGTTCCCACTCCTCAAGTCCCAAAGTCGAACCGTGCCATCTCGGGACGATGACGCGAGTCGCTGCTCTCGCCCTACCTGCAGCACCGATAATGACAGAACAGCGTCCTGTGAGGGTGTCACTTGAGCCCGCAAAGCCGGCGATGAAACTACAGAAGATCATGCCTTGTGTCCACTCAGTGTCTTGATGCATTGAAATTGCCTCTCATCCGGCAAGAACTCCCAACATTTTAGAGTTCGGTCCAGGCTTGCACTTACAAGAGACCTGGCTGGTTTCTCCGTGGTACTTGGTAGAAACTGGACACCATAAACGCCGCCAGAATGCCCGTGGAGTATACCAATTGGCTCATTCGAGTCAGAGGATACATCCCAAACGCTGATTTTGCCATCAAGTGACCCAGCAGCAACGAAAAACCCTGTTGCGTCGACCGTGACCGAGGTGAAGACAGCTTTCTTCGATGACTCTTCTTCTGGGCTCGCGGGGTAAAGAACACGGCAAGTGGCTTCAGGCGCGTGTGACATGTCAATCGAGAACTGCGTCGCATTCCAGACTCGGACGGTACGATCTCCCGATGCGGAGAATAAGGACCGAGAATCGGTCGTGAACGCCAGCGCGTAAACCTCGCCGGTATGTCCGCTTAAAGTTCGAAGGAATTCGCCCGTCTCGACGTTCCAGACCTGCCAGCCTCCTATCAGGAGAACAGCTCGCAAGATGTACTAATGGCTAACGTACCCGAATGTATCTGTCTTCAGACCCCGCTACAAGTAACTTGTTATCAGGACTTATGATGACGCTGCGCGCGTGATTGGCCATCTGTCCTTGTTGTTCGCTGCCGAGTAAGAAGCTAGAAGAAACGTGTCGTATTATAACGCGAACAGAGACCATGGTACGGGGTACTCACGTTAACTTCGTCTGCTGCTTGACATTGTACAAGACAATTGCATTGTCGGTTCCAACTGCGAGCAACGATCCATCGGAAGAGAATTTTACACAGCAAACAACCCTGGAAGGATAGGGTAGTGATGAGCTCTAAAGGAAACAGATAACTCGTAGTGTGGAGAGGACGCACCCTTTATGGGTATAACCGGAGCGGACTTGTACGTCCATCTGACGCCGTGCATCAGAATTGAAGACGGCTAACCATCCGTTCCCTTCCTTGACAGAGTAGGCCGGAGCTGTCGAAGGGTCTAAATTGTACGACATGGTAGAGACAGGCTCGATGGAAGCACGTCAGGGCACGCCATGGGACTATGACGAACCAAGTGCGGCTTACTCGATATTGGAGGAGGTGAGCCGGAGGTGGAGCGAGTAGCGAAAGGAGAAAGCAGGAGTCTTGCTCGGGCGCAAGATTAAATATGTGGTTCGAGTTGAGTGATTATGTGACCTTGTTGAACACATTGTGAATTTGATGTCACTACGCCGTCAGGTTCTAGACTGCATTTGGCGATATCTGACTGGCCCGCGAATGTAATACAAGGCATCGCCTATCCGTGCTTGAAACACATGGGCCATTTAAGGTGGCTGTTTGAGAGCAGAACACCCGTGATACTACCACGAACACGTGTACCTCCTTGACGTAGTTTAAATAAGGCATTGGGCAGCCAAAGCACGAGATCAGGAGCTCAAGACGTGTGCAGGGTCACAGCCGCTGAGTTGCTCCAAAAGCAGAATATCAAATGGTAGTGTCCGGAAAGAAATAATTCGTCTACGTAAATCTCGGGCAGAACGCCAGCCAAAGTTCCTGTGAGGGAGTCATGCGACAAATTTAGGCACGGAGCCGTGGCGACCATCCAGTGCGAAACATGGGCGTGATGGCCGAGGCCTGAAGGAGAAGGGGAAGCGAGGGTGCTTGCACAGGGAGGGGATTGCCGAGAAAACCAGGGCCGAGAGTGCAACAAAGAGACTCTGAACGGAGGCATGTGGGCCTCGTGTGCCAGCAGGACGAGCTGTGGAGATAATCATCTTCGCTGGGTTGGAATGTTTGACAAATTTAAAAATTTGATTCCCGATATGTAGATTCAAACACGTGACTGTGCCTGCTGTGCGAATGCCCCCGAAATGGACATGCCGCCGGGAACGCCAAACGTGGGAAAAGAATGCGAGTGCAGGGTCCAACTCCAGCGTTTGTTATAAAGGGCGATGATCAACACCCACCCCGAACGTTCCCAACCTCCTTCATGTCCTCCACCATTTACAACGTAAGTCCCCTTTCTTCTGCCCCTCTCTTCTCTCCGTCCCTTCCCCTTCCACCCCCTCGTTGCCACCTGTCGCATCCTCTATGCCACATATACCTGCTTCTCGCGCCCGCAAACGCAAAATTTCAGCCCCGTCTGATTCTTAATTTCTCCCGCCTATACTCGCTGTCTCCTCGATTCATCTGACATCTCCTTTAAATCAGCACAGGAGCCTCCAGCCGACAGGGCCCCCCGCTCAGGGGCCAGGCCAGCACACCGTCAGGCTGAACGAGGCCTTCGATACCATCCGCCAGGAATTCGACGTTCTCACGTCCGATTTGAGTCTTTTGAGAAATCAAAGGGACGAATACGAGTCTAAAGGTGTGTAATTCTCCTTTTGCTCTCCTCGAAATCTCATCACTTTGGTAGTAACGTCCCAAATCAACGAATTGAATATCATTCGCCAGTCTCTTTATGAACTGGAATCTCAACATGGAAAAATCCGGCAACAATACGAGGATGAACTTTCACGTTTGCGGGCAGAACTCCATGCTGCCCGCCAAGGTATCCCCGCGAACCCCCCACCTCACCCAGCCGTTGGTCCCGCTTCGGTTGGTCCATCCGGTCCTCCCGCACCCCCAGCATCCGTACCCGGAGTACTTCCTGCCACGGGTCCTGGGGCCTACAACGACCCCTATTATGCCCGTGACCGAGACCGAGACCGTGATCGAGAACGCGAGAAAGACCGCGAGCGTGCTGATCGTGAACGTGAGCGGGAAATCCGGGATCGTGAGCGTGAGCAACGCGATCGCGAGCGAGAACGCCCTGTCGAAGTTCGTGACCCGAAGCGCATCAAGACCGAGCGCATGAAGGGTGACCGTCCAGGTAAACACTTTTCTCACAGCTCCGCACGTTCTCCGCCCCCTCATGGATATCGCACCCCCTTTTCTCCTTCTCTATCTACAATAGATCATTATAGCCCCTCTCTTGTCCCTGGACCAACTCCGAAGCTTCCCGCGCCAGCGGGCCCTCCGACTTTTCAGGGCCCTGGACTACCCCCACCCCCATCGGCACATGGCCCATATCCTCCCGGCCCCGGGAATCCGCCACCCCCTGCTCCCACCGAACAGCCCCCAGCTTCGAGCTCGCTAGCTCCGATTAACAGTGCCTCCAACGGGGGTCAGTTTCCGGACGAACTCGATCCGCACAACGTTCCGCCGGAACTGAAGAAGGAGGGTAGTGATTGGTTTGCGGTTTTCAACCCAAAAGTAAAGAGGGTGCTTGATGTGGCATTGGTACACACATTAATGCACGAAAGGTAAAGCAATGCACCATCCCAATGACGTTGCAAGGCAGTGGCTAATTTTTGCATAACAGTGTCGTGTGCTGTGTGCGATTTTCTGCAGACGGAAAATTCCTTGCAACTGGATGCAATCGTACTGCGCAGATTTATGACACCAAAACTGGCGCGAAGACGTGGTGCGTAACAATATCTCCTCTGTCCGATCCTAGAATGGTTATTCGGCACACTCTTCAGTGTCCTTGCCGACGAGACTGCCGGGAAAGCTGGAGATTTGTATATCCGCAGCGTATGCTTCAGTCCTGATGGTAAATACCTGGCTACGGGTGCCGAGGATAAGCAAATACGAGTAGGGAATCGCCCTTTAGGGAAGGTAATATTTCTGAATATATTTACAGATCTGGGACATTGCCAAGAAGCGTATACGCAACGTCTTTGATGGTCATCAACAGGAAATTTATTCTCTCGACTTCTCGCTAGACGGACGTCTTATCGTCTCAGGTTCGGGTGACAAAACAGCTCGAATCTGGGATATGGTGGATGGCTCATCTAAAGTCCTCACGATAAATGACCCCGATTCACTGAATAACGATGCGGGGGTAACTTCGGTTGCCATTTCCCCCAATGGGCAACTTGTCGCTGCAGGAAGTCTCGATACGGTCGTCCGAATCTGGGACGTATCCAGCGGCGTGCTAATTGAGCGGCTACGGGGACACAGAGATAGTGTCTACAGCGTAGCTTTTACTCCTGATGGCAAAGGTTTGGTGAGCGGCAGTTTGGACAAGACGCTGAAATATTGGGATGTGAGCGGCTTGGTGAATGCCGTCAAGCGAAAGGATGCCGCCGCAAATGGCAAGAAAGAGTTGGAGAAAGTTAGCCAGTGCACCATGAACTTCATGGGTCATACAGTACGTTAAATGATCAGTGATCTACGGAGGGGTTACCTTATGTTTTATAGGACTATGTGTTATCCGTTGCCGTATCACACGATGGGCAGTGGGTCGTTTCAGGGTCTAAGGACCGCGGTGTACAGTTCTGGGATTCCCACAGTGCAACTGTGCAGTGTATGCTTCAAGGACACAAGAATTCTGGTAGGTGGTTAAAAGTCAGGTACAATTCCGTGGATCTGAGGTGTTACCCTAGTGATATCAATAGACCTCAGCCCCGCGGGCAATATTTTGGCCACCGGAAGTGGGGATTGGCAGGCGCGGATATGTGCGTTTCTCAACAAATGTCCATATATCAGTCTCAGACGCTCATTCACGTGCTACAGGGAGTTACCAAACCATGTAGCGCTCATATTTGGTTTGATTAGTCGAATTGCGATATTACATCTACGTGTAGCGCTTTCTTGCTTCTCCAGTGTAGTAACTCTCGTCTGTGTTCTGCAGTTTTTATATCTATACAATCGGTACATGTCCAACTGATCCGTGAACAAGACAACTCTGTTGTTCTTCACTATTCTACCTGCTCATGCTCGATAGTATTCTTAGTCTAGATCTCTCCATCGATGTGGAGGTTGTCAGTGACATGCACAATTTTACGCGTACTACCTAGTAGGATGACCTCGCCCCGTAACGAAGGATTACTAATGATCCAGGGGACCCGTTGCTACCATCACAGCTCTCTGCCCTTTGTCTTGGCCCAATATGAACCACTTGGCCATTCATACTCCGCGATGCTTTGCTTGTGCATCTCGATACTACGAGAATGTGATGAGTTGAACTAGTGACCCGGAAGAGAAGACAGTGTCGCACCTGTACCCCTCGGTCGGATTCGAAGGTACATTGTACCGTCCTTTGGAGTTGATCGAGCAAGGATAGAGGAAATGCTCGTGGAGGTGGTCCACGAACTCGAGGACATTACGCTCCATCGTCCCAGAGATGGCGATATAGTCGATCAAACTGGCAAACGAAACGAGTTCCCGCCGACAACAGAACGGCAGAGTGCGCAACCTCACCTCAGGTGGATGACATACTCGCAGAGCCCAACGCCACCTGCGTGTGGACACACGGGCACACCCCATCTGATACGTGCGTCAGCGCATGAACTTGGACACGCTCATCGGTCGTGTGCGTACTTGGCGGCCATGAGAAGGACGCTCAGGACTTCGCTGACACCTGCTAAACGGCAGGAATCGATTTGGCATACGTCAATGGCGTCGGCTTGCAAGAGCTGCTTGAAGACCATGCGATTGTGGGCATGCTCCCCGGTGGCAACGCCAATGCCATGAGGCTTCAAGCCCTTGCGAATTGCAGCGTGGCCAAGGATGTCGTCTGGCGCGGTGGGCTCTTCGATGAACCTGTAGTGCACGTGAGTACGTTGTCTTGCACAAAAATGGCTGACCTATTTACCAAGGCTTGATAGCCTCGAGTTTCTTCACATACTCGATTGCCTGGGAGACGTCCCATATTTGGTTGGCATCGATCATCAGCACGGCGCCCGTTGGTCCCGCATTCTTTCCGTGGAGTTCAGGACTATTCGGATCACGGGCTTTTGAACCGGGAGGGAGGTACTGCGGGTCGTCGATGATTGAGCGGATGATCAAGCCACGGCGGAGATCAGATTCGACATCCGCTCCAACTTTCATTTTAAAGTGATTAAAACCTGCAGCGACGGCCTCCTTTGTGAGCCGTGCCACCTTCTCATCTGAATAACCTATACGTTCACTGAGGGATCAGATATGCTTCATTTTAAGATTAGCTTTCATACCAAGCCAGCCAGCAGAAGTGACATAGGCGGGGTATCTAATTTTTTTTCAGATGCTGTAGGTTATCAGTGTGGATTGGGTAGCTGCTTACCCGAGCTCTCTGACAATGGCTACCCTATCTTTCTTCCCCACTTCTTTGGCCCTGAGCAGAGCAAGGGCCTCGTCACGTGTGATAGCGTCTGTGATATAGCGGAATGCAGTGGCGTCCACTAACTCCTCCTAAGGAAGACAGCTTTGATGAGTGTCTTTGTGAATTGGATTTTAGCAGAGACTTCACCGGTGTCATGTCTACCACGAGTTTCCAGAGAGGTTTTCTTCGAGCACGGGCGAACATATCCCACAGCGCGTTGTTCACGGCACCCGCTGCGATATGGATGACGCCCTTCTCGGGGCCGATCCTTGTGGAATGCATGTCAGTCCTCGCAGCTCTAATCCAGCTTACCAAACAGTAAATACCCACCATCGCAATTGCGGATCAGAAGACAACCAATCCCAAGTTTTGCCCATGCTCTTGAAAAGATCCTCGGGATCACGACCGATCAGCTTGTTTGCGAGCGCTGCGATTGCTTGACAGACCTGAGGACAGTATGAGGTCTCTCTCAAACGAAACAGTCAGTCCTACTCACGATTTCGTTCCCGCGACCAATGGTAAATGTCATGCCGTGTCCGACCAGTGGAGATTCCCCATCCGTGAATATGGTGATGTAGGCAGACGAGTAGTCGCACTCTGTGTTCCTGGACGCAACCGGACTCAACGCTAACAATAGAGGTCATTTCATGAGGGACTTACATTGCATCTGTCCCATCCCCTGATAGTGATGTGGGAAAACGAACGTCTGTCCACCCAGTTCATGAACGGGGACTAGTACGTACTAGGGTACAAGTATGGCCTTACCGTGCGTTTCGAAATGAGTAATCCTACGAGACATGATGCTCCACGAGTGGATTGCCAACAGTCCTGTCGTATGTGTGGGGAATTAGAGTGGACTGATATCGCTGTCTTGTCTTTCACTCTCTACCCCGGATTTTATAGAACTGGGACGCGGAGACCAACGGCGCGGCGGCCCGGGGATGAGCCGGGGAGAATACAGGTACTGTCCCGGGAGCAAACGAACGAGCACAGACTTCACTCCGGCATTGTCAACTGACCATAATGTAATGAAATGTGATGTCGGACCCGCCCGTTCGGGGTGGAAGTTGTGGCAAGAGATCGTGGGAGTAGAAAACAAGGCCAAAATTCTGACACCTTCCTAGTCATGTTCATCCCAGCCTCGTCACTAGCCTGGCCTCTGAGGGCGTTCAACAGCTAGTAGAACGCATATCGCTTCACTAAAATGCCACCATATATAAAATTGAACAAGGTAACATACCCGCATCGAGTCGAAGTCTCGAATCATACGCATCTATTTATGCTGCCAACCTAATAAGTAGGCCGTCCGAAGCACGTATGGCTCATCACGATGCGTGGGCCTTTTCACTGATTACAACAGATGTATTTCGTGTGAAGTGTTTCACCAACTCGAGTCGGAGAACTTCGGAGTCAACAGATCGAGTCTACGTTTTGGCTGTCGCCTTCTGAGACGAAGGTGCTAATGGTACTAACCATCCACAGCAGACATTGTTGTGTAACGACTAGACCACCGCGCTTAGCCGCTAAGCCAAAAGGCAGACGATACTGAGTGGTTACACTCAGTACCGCGGACAGTATATGTATTAGTTACTGGGATCTAAGTAACCCGGCGTGGTTACAGTTGTAAGAATAGCGCAGATACTGAAGCACGACGGGTATCGAGGGACAGCAAGACTTAATCGTCGTGCGGTACAACGGACTGAGGTGTTCCGCAGGACATAGGACAACTTATATACGAAGTAGAGTGTATTAGCTACGAAAGGAGATACAAGGATCTCGAAGGGATCCAGTCTGGCGAAGCACAGGATGAACGAGAAATTACAGTACGTGAGAATGAACGATATATACGCGGTATGCGTACCGGTGATTTGTCCGGTGTGCTCGGGATGTGAGCGCACTTGGTCATCCAACAATTGTGATACACAGATCATGATGTCCAACCAACTCGGAGATAGGCATCCAGCCCGGAGATGGTGCTAAAACTCCAAAAAGACGTGTGCCTCGTCCTCGGAGTTACATACTCGCATCATTTAGCCTGTCAAGTTCGGCTAACGATATCGGCACGGGACCATAGCGCATCCCTTAGTGGAAGGAAGTCTGATGCCATGCGAACAAGCGTGTGATGGGAAACTGCCTGCACCACTGGCACTGCCAGGAAGGGTCGAGTTTAATATATCTTGAAAGGTCAATCCCGATACTACTATTACATGATGCCTGAGCAAAGTGCTCGAGTACATTTCATTCGATCTTGGTTGGGCAGGCCTCATCAACAAATCACCAATGGCTGTATAGTGCTGTACAGCGCTGTAATACAGGAAGGCCCAATCACCGACAGATGGGAGGTGATGAAGTGACGTCCTCAGGTGAGGTGGAGCGATCTGAACCGTGACGAGGAACATAAGGCAGCGAGTCCAGTTGACAAGCCACGGGACTGTGCAGACATAGCTAATCGATCGAGCACAGGTACTGACGACGTCGAGGGTCAGGGAGGTGGAGAAAAGTAGGTGTGGGCTATGGTCGTCGTTGAACGTTGAGTGCGCAACATCGGGATGATCCTTGTTTGACGTGGAGTGGGCTTGTTCGAGCACCGCAGACTTCGTTTCAATATCACTAGCTAACGTTAGTTCGTCAGCCAACTAGGTAGTCAAAGGGTTTCTTACTCTAGCTTTCGCTTCAAGTTGCCCATGAAATCAAGACTATTGGACTTCCCCTCGAAGAGGTATTTTGTCCGGTCTTCACCTCCAGACAGCGCCACCAGCCCCTTCTTCATGTCTCCCGATTTCTGATCGCAGCTACGATATCTTTGAGCTCATGTACAGACTGAAGTCTGATCGAGTTCATGGCTTTCAATTTAGACAATCTAGCCTCTTACTGGTCATGCAACTCTCGGACCTAGAGGTTTTCTGTACGCTCCCTAGGTGCGATGTATGGCCTAGTAAGAGCTTATAACACAACTTCGTTGATGACCGCTATTGAGGGACGAGGGGCAACGATGGGAGTAGTGTTTACAGAGGGAAGTGGGACAAGCCTGATGGCGGGACTGGATGCGCAGCGTGTATATTTAGAAAGTAGCCAGGGAGGGGGATCCGTGTGAAGAAGAGGGTGAGGGCGAGCTGGCTGCCGCCCTCAGCAACGAGACGGGTGAGACCCACCCTGGCGTCGGCAGCGAGGTAGTGATTGAGCTCTTCCCTGGCAGGCCCGTCGGAGATGACTCGTCAACGGGTATGTGTCTGCTTCGCCACAAGCGTGTTCTACGTGATCAGCACGTGGTTCGTGCTCTGCGATGACACGTTGGTGCCGTTGTTGCCGTTCTGGGGGCCTAGTAGGCAGCAAAAAGTATGG
>JBBPKJ010001101.1:0-13003 GCA_038089195.1 Brasilioporus rufonigricans | reverse complement strand
AAACTCAGAGAGTGTCCTAGTATGTGTATCTTTGTTTGTATGACCAAATATAACCATATAACACTTAATTTCAACATGCTCAACAAAAGGTGCAAAACTATTGCAATGATATTGCTGTTTTGAAATGCATGTATCTTTATGACATATGAACCAAATCACATGACCATGGGGACAAAGTTGTAGCCAAGAGTATGCACTTTATTTGTTCTCACCAAAGTGAAGTGTGATTCCCACAAATGAATGCAGAGTGCAACATATCCTGGTTTGAGGTTTAACATTGCAATAGTTTTGCACCTCACTGTAGTGTGGTACATTGGACAATGAACTCCAGGCTACTTGAATGCCATGCTGGCATCAGGACAGAGGATGGCAAGGGCTTTTGATCGCAAACGACAAGCGTCATGTTTTACTTTCCAGGCGAGTTCATCGATGTCATTGTAAGCCTGTGAGATCACCCCGGGGGACAAGATAGTTCTTGTCTGAGGTGGAGTAGGAGACAATGGTTGCGATGGAATAAGTCAAAGAGGAATGGGGAGGAGATGAGGGAGTGCGATCTGGGGGAGTTTGTCCCCATTGCTAGCTTCACTGCTGTGGTCTCTGGTGATGGTGATGCCAAGGATCTGAGCTGCCGTGCGATCTGGCTTGCAGATGGCTACTGAGGATGAGAGGGACATTTTGTGTGCTGGTTGAAATCATAGCTGGCAGGCTCGTGCTTAAATGCAGGTGAGGTGTGGAGTGGACCAGTTGGTCTGCTATTGTCATGCAGGTCAAGCACTGGGTGGTCCATACCCAATTGAAGTCCATGTTTGGAATGGAGAGGATCCAAGTCTAAGCAAGCACACCTTGGCGAGGCCAACTCAAGGTCAAGTTGTCTCGTCCAAGTCCACATCAACTTCACTGAATGTGACGTTGTTTCAGTTAATAGTGATTTGGGAGAAGAAGGGGAAAGATGGCAAGATACGGACCAGTTCGATGCACCACCCCAACAATGCGGCTTTAAAGTACTCATTGTTGGTCAGCACACGGCCCTTGAGGATCTTGACCGAGTTGATAACACTCATCCTGCGGCTCAGTTTCCTGCCCAGGACATTGTGGTCGAGATTTTATGTATATATACATATATCCAAATCTGATGAACCGTGAGCGACCCAATGCAAACAGAAGGGGTGAGAGAGACTGAGGGTGAGACTGACCTGATGGTACCACTCAAGAGCCTTGGGAGGCATGTGTTACAATTTTCCTTGTTCATTGTGATACGTTTATCATTTTGTTTTGTCATAACCACGCCTTCCCTTTTGCCTATACTTCTTATGACTCTTTTCTGGTCATATTCTATGCAGACAACGTCCTCTTGACTCCTCTCTTCTGATTGCCTTACTATTGTACTAACTCTTCTACAACATTCTCTTATACGTTGCATGCTCTGATCTCTCCATAGTCATCAAGCCTTACCTTTGTTGGTTCGAGTCCAACATTCTAGCTTGACTGACCTCTTTTGATTACTTGGTCCATGCAGTGGTTGGCCTTTGTTTATCTTTCTTGAATCTCCGCTATAAGCTGTATTGTATAAGAACCTAGAAATCCCCTCAATGTACCTCAGCTAGTTCTACGCAATTCAGCGCACTACTTTGCTCACTCTGTGTGATCTCTACTCTGAATCTTGCTCTCCAGATGTTGTGTCTCTTCGTGAGTACCTCCTGGTGTCCAAGAAGTCTAGTCTCGAGCATTGGTGTGCTCTTCAACGTTACAGCGTGCCAGTGTTCTCCCCCTTCATTTAGTTCATCAACTCATCTCACAACTTCTCATACACACCTTCGAATTTCCTGCATTGCTCTTGCTTGAGATTGGTCGCCATCGTCATTTTGTACGATGTAGGTGCAGATATGGATGTGAATCAAGGTTTGGATGTGTGTTGTGTGATAGATAGCAACCAAGCAAGCAAAGTAGATGTGTCGATTTTTATGAGGACCTGAACAACTACATTATCGCTATGGAGTTTCAGTGAAGACTCAACATGATTGGATATGACACCGGCCATTTCCATATAATGGGCGGTTAGGCTAAATAATGTCTTAACTTGGATCGCTGACCTCCAGCAACTGCTCGCTACCCAGCCCATCCTCGCAGTTCACCCCCATGCAGCCATGCTTCGGGCCGGAGAGCTCTCCGGACTTTTGCCCATACCCATCCTATCACATCACACCGTGACACTGACCCCATGCCACTCAAGTGTCGATGTTCACAATCTATTCACATATTCACACGGAGTTTATATATGCACCCGGGACTGAGCATATGACTACAACCAAGTTTCCAACTCATCAAACATGTATTTCTGAGGGTATGAGCTATAAATTCAGAATTGGCATACGGATACAACAACAGCCTACAAGGCCAGAGTCATCGATCGATATGACGCCATGAGTATGTGAGCACCCCCATCAAGTAATGATGCCGCCCAAGTGTGTCATAGCACCTTGAGGTGAAGAAAAGCATAAGTTCGCGTTGAGGCCATGTTGCGTCCTTACTCAAGCAGTTGCAAATGCCTCGGCTTGTATGCTATACAAACGTGCGTATTCTCCTCTTCTGGACATCAAATCCACATGGGTCCCAGTCTCAACGACAGCGCCTTCTTTGATGCAACTAGAAAAGAATTCGTCATCCATGTGAGCACTCAATCTCGCAATGCAACTTCCAAGAAAAGACGCACACAATCAAGTTGACGTATTTCATCAAGTGTCCGAACCAGTGCATTACAAAGATCATTGTATGGCCTTTTCTTTCCTCTCATAGGTTGGCAAAGAGTCGATATTATATGAGGTTACGTGTGTGATCTACTTACCGTAATTCTATGGCCATTCCTGCACTTGCTTCATAGCCTGGACATGGGAATGGTGTATCACCATCTTTCATCTTATTCTTGGTATCAAGTACAGTATACACGTTCCTCATCCGTGAAAAATAGCCTGACAAAAGGTTGATATTCAACCCCATATATAAGAGCATATAAGACAATGAAGACAAGGCTTGGTCCAGAACAGTGAGCTGGGTCATAGATAACTTTGAGGGACTCGTGGCTGCCAAGAAGGCGAAGTAAAGCTAGCTAGTGTCAGCATTGTGTGGAGGACGGTATAATATGACCTCACTGTTGGACTATCTGAACAAAGTGTCATAATGACATTCAATAATGTTGCCCGTTGTTGCATGTACAACGACTCAGGTCTAGTGTCAGGGGTATCTCCAAGGCCGTCTTTCATGATCTGACACTCTGAGGTGTTGAAGGCCACGTCAGTTGTGAGCCAACTGCTGAAGCCAGGGAACTACCATTCAACAAGAAACTATCTATTCCTCCTGCCATGACCTTCTGTTTCATATTGTTTCTGACAAACTTTTTCAAGGCAGACTTGTGAATATAAAACTTGTTCGTTGCATTGACCAGATAGGCTAACCATTGCAATGCAAGCTGGTCATCAGAGATAAATTCCAACTGACACGGAGGATCGCACCTTTTGTCCAGAGATCATTTGACATGAAGTGTCTCATGAAGGGAGAGAGCAGACAAAGGACAAGAAATATAGGACCTCTATTGTTGAGGCTAGTCCCAATGACATGTGCAAAGAGATTGATATGCAAAAGTAATGATATCATGTCCTTCATGATCACGATCCCCTGCTCCAAAAATGAGTATACATCCTCGGGGTCACAGTTGGACGTGGCATTGTCTAGGTGAACGTGAGCCACGAAATGACATTAGGCGAGGATAAAAACACCCACCCTGCGAAGTTGGCAGATTGAAAGACAGCTTGACTATAATTGTCCCAAGTTACATCATATACATTGTAAATCAAGATGATTCCAGCTCACTGGAGAAAACGCGAGCTTCGTATGCATATTTGACACGTGCGGAGTATGCGAGTTTGGTTTGTTCCCTGATGATAAGAATCCTAGGTGAATTCATATTCACGGATGAGTTTATGAACTCACGATAACCATCTCATATAGGCGGTGAATACAGAGCAAGCAACCCTGTATATCACTGCCATGTACAAATCAGAGGTTGTCTGATCATCAGTGAAGCCTTTTGAAATCTTTTTCTCGATCTGGTGTTACCAGTCAGTACAAACCCCAGAGAGCCAAGTGCACTCACAGAGGAAAACAAGGTATTAGAGTAGTAGAGCGAGAGTGGCCCCTCGATGGCAAACCACAACTCTGCCAAAATTCTGAGCGCAAACAGACGAGGGCTGACAATGTATAGGTCAGAGAGGGTGTTGGAGATCATCCTGTTAGCTAGTACATACTTGGATAGTTTTCCTACTTACATCAGATTACCATATTTGGATAGCAGCATCCATTAGCCCACGCCCACTTTCCATGCTTTCTCCAGTCTCATACAACATCAACTGGAGATAAGCACCTACTGTACACTACATATAACTACCTACTCATGTACTGCAGTCCTCACGGACTCGTGTTACAGGTAAATAGTAATACAGTCTCATACAACATCGACTGGAGTCCTCATGGACTCGTGTTACAGAATGACCATTCCCCAACAGGTTATGAGCCCTGCCTAGTGCGGAAATAAACTAAGACTCACCTCTGGCCAAGGTGAACTCGTTACCATAAGACGTTCCGACTAGAACTACGACACCAGTCGCTCCCAGAGCAATCCCAAAATTGCCCAAGCCATGTCAACAGACCCATCGCACAGATGCACAAGCGGAATACCGCCCAGCACAGTCAGCCAACTCCATGCGACCAGATTTTCTGGTGCATCTGGCTCCTTAAGCCCCCCTCCCGACACTCCTATAGTCAAACCGATCCCATACATTGCCCCAGCCACTATATCATGGAGACCACTGCCACCCTCGTTCAACATCCTAGACGAGAATACAGATGACAAGGAAGAGGTCCACTTCATGCTAAAGAAGACCATCGATGCCCAAAAACATTCATACCTTTTTAAAATTAGACTGCGACTCAATGGCACTAACTATGCCACATGGCTGTCTGTCCTCAAAGATGCACTTTATACTGCCTCACTAAATATATATCTCAATGAGTCCTTCAGTCCTGATGACTTAGAAACCAACCAGCTTGGCCACATATGCTGCCACAAGGCCAACGCATTCATCAAATCAGTCTTAATGGCGACGATGATGGAAGAGACCCAAACACAGGTTAGCCACCTCAATACCGCTGCAAAAATATGGTCCAAAACACACCGCCTATATGCTGGCACCACAGCAACCGACTGGACACTGACCATTGTTGCCCTCATCAATACCCGCTACACATATGGCGAAGACGTGCTGACGCACATTGCAAAAATGAAGGCCCTACGACGTGACCTCATGCTCATGCATCAGGACATTCCCGACAACTTATTTGCATGTTTCCTTTGAATATCCATGCCACCATCATGGAACTACGTATTCTCAGCCCTCCCCAACTATTACTCATCTGCCAAAGTCGAATGTCGCATCTGCGATGAATCCAGCATTCGCATGAACCAAAAAGCCAGCAGCTCAAGCGCCCCACAGGCTACCCAACTTCGCAAACCATACCACTACTCCAAGGACCGAAAGAAAAGGGGGAAGAAGGACAAAAAGGGCAATGAGAGAGGCGACAAAAAGGGGAAATCAGAGGACAAGGTGAAACAGTCCAGGTCAAAAGACAAGGGCAAGCCAAGCCAAAAACAGGCCAATCAGACTGTCGCCAACACAGACAGCAAATCAGACAAAGGCTGTACTGACACGAGCATGTCTGCTCACCTAGCCGCAACCTCGCCCCAGCACAGCCTCGGATGGATCCTAGACAGTGGAGCAACCAACCACATATGCATGGAACAATCTGCTTTTGCCATGTTCACTCCCACAAATGAATCAATCAAGGGAATATTCAAAGACAGACCAGAACTCCACGTTCTCGGAGTTGGAACAGTACTCCTCCAGGTATCCGTCAAGGGCCATGCTAACCATATCATCAAGCTTCTAGATGTAAGCTACTGCCCCAATGCCTGTGATAATCTCATCTCAGAGAGTCAAATCGACCACAGGGGATGTGAGATCACCAAACGTGATGGTCATGTCACCATAAAAAGGCCCAACAGTGAAACCTTGCTCGAAGGTCGACTACGCAGAAACCTTTACAAGATCCACAGTACCATTGTTCCTCCCACATCTGACTTCGCTATTGCCTTCACTGCCCATTCCTCACACAACCTCAACCTCTGGCATGCCCGACTCGGCCACATCAGCCTCAAGTTGCTCCACTACCTTGACCGTCACAATCTCATGACCGGCATGGACTTACGTGGAAAAGGAGAACTCAGCCCATGCAACGGATGTGCCAAGGGCAAGCACCACTCAGCACCATTCCCACCCAGCTCTGAGAATCGCACAACAAAAGTTATTGAGTGCCTCCACATGGACCTACAAGGCCCATTTGATACCTCTATCCTAGGCTACAAATATACTCTCGGCGTCATTGATGACTATAGCGGAAAAGGGTGGAAAGAATTCCTGAGGCACAGAACGAAGCTGCTGATCATATTAGGGTCCTTATCGAACAATTCGAAACGTTTACTGGATCCCATGTCAAAACAATATGATCTGACTGTGGCGGTGAATTCTTAGACTCTCAACTCCAATCGTACCTCAAATGCAAAGGCATCACACACAAGCTATTGGCACCACATACACCTCAGCAAAATGGCGTTGCTGAACGCTTTAACCAAACCACTCATGAAAGTGCACTCGCTATGCTCAAGGATGCTGAAATGTCAAAAGGCTTCTGGCCTGAGGCACACGAATATGCCAACTATGTATGGAACTGCAGCCCAACAAAAGCCCTAACAAGAACAATGCCAAACGAGGCCTTCTATAGCCATAAACCCAGTGTATCCACCCTTTGTATATTCGGTTCACAATGCCATGTCCGTGTCCCACCTGAACTGCAATGCAAACTCGATCTGCACTCCATTGACAGAGTCTTTTGTGGCTTCGAATAAGGCTCCAAAGCCTACAACATCTGGATCCCATCCAGACACAAATTCATCGCTTTGTGTGATGTCATTGTGTATGAACAAGCCCACACCCATGACAATGCTGACCCCCCCATACTCACCACTCCAAGTCAGGGGGTGCCACAGCCTACTCCCTCCGCTTCTTGGATTGAGGGAGTGATACTGGATTCCAATCCGAACAGCTTCACTCAACCACCTTTACAGGATTCCACTTTGCCTGTCGCTACTGATAACCCTGACTCTGTCGATGCAGCTCAACCTGCTCGACCCCGCTCAACCTCTATACCAGACACCACTCAACCAGCACTCCCCTGATCAGAACGTGTTACTTGACCATCATGGAAGAAAGAGGCCACTGAGAAGCAAGCCATAAAAGAAACTGAAGCATGCACTGAATGGAAAGCCCTACAGGAAGCCCGGAAACAGTGCATGACTGACCCACCTACCATGCCAACGGAACAATCAATCGCACAAGTTGCCTATACTGTGGTTCATGGTGAGGACACACCACAAAACTTCAAACAAGCTGTATCCAGTCCCGATTCGGACAAATGGTGGAAGGCAATGCATAAAGAGTTCAACATGCTACAGAAGCGCAAGACCTGGGAACTCGTTGACCGACCCAAAGATCACAAGGTTATCGGCTGCTGATGGACATATGTGATCAAATATGGTCCTGACAGCGAGATCACTCAGCACAAGGCACAACTTGTTGCCCAAGGATTCTCACAGGTACCTAGCCTTGATTTCAGTGACACGTTCTCACCAACAGTCTGACTGGACTCACTCTGCATCATCCTGCATTATGCAGCAGCACATGGCTGGTACTGAGGCCAAGACGATGTCACAGGTGCTTTCCTACATAGCAAGATTGACCACGAAACCTATATGCGCCAACCTGAGGGGTTCAGTGATGGCACCGACAAGGTCACACACCTACTCCTCAGCCTATATGGAATCAAACAAGGTTCCCACCTCTGGAACAAGTACATGCACGAAAAGCTGAGTACAAACAGCTTCTCTTGTCTCCCATCAGATCCTGCTGTCTATGTCCACTGCTCCAGTAATAATACAGCCATCACCATGATCCATGTTGACAATGCACTTACAGTTGCAAACTCCAGGGCAATGCTTACCAAGACCCGCCAACTCCTTCACAGTCTATTTGAGATGAAGGAAGAAGACCCCAACTGGCTCATGGGCATCAAGCTCACTGATGACCGCAAAAACTGCCAAGTCATGCTCTCACAGGCTCAATATGCAGAAACGCTACTCAAATGCTTCCGGATGGACACATGCAACCCGGTCTCCACCCCGCTCAACTCCGGCATCACTCTATCAAAGGCAGACTGCCCACAGACAGACAAGGAGAAGGCCGAAATGACCCAATACCCATATCAAGAAGCCCTCGGTAGGATTACCTGGCTATCCATTGTCTCATGCCCTGACCTTGCATTCGCCGCTAGCCAGCTTGGTCAATACAGCACAAACCCCAGCAAAACCCATTGGAAAGCAAGTTGCCTGTTTTCTTCTCTCCCTTCTTCTCCTTCTCCTCCTCCCCTTCCTTCTCTCCATCCCCTCTCTTCCTATTTCAATCTCCATATCTAGCTGAGTATGTAAATGTGGACTGAGCTAGCCCTAGATATTCCTCAATCTCAATGATTATATTATGAAGGACCAGGCAAGTAGAAATCCAGGACTTGACATAAGCCCATTGCTGCTGAGATTGGATTTGGACTCAAATCTCCTGCAATGACTGAAATCTACCCTCAATTGAGCCATACAAATGCTCTGACCATACTTGAATCTATAAAGTTATAAACTAGTTTTGATTATATAAAACACTAACCTTTGATAGATGGTGGTTGAACTTTTTCTGATCTCTGGTCAAATTACCTCCTAAAGGCTTCTTGAGAGGAACAATACACTAGGTATGACAACCATAGGCAGTGTCAGCACAAAGCCATTCATTAGACTGAAGAAATCTGCCAGGTGTTTTGGCAATTTCTGTAAGTTGAAAAGCACTAGAGTCATATAGACTTCCAGGGACTGCAATGACATAGTCCACTGTATGCAGATTATGTGGAAATATGACCAACTAGACAAAATGTTAATTTATTAGATACAAAATTTTTGAAGAAATACCTGATTGGAAACAGTAGTTTGATTTTCAATCATAAAATCCCTCTCAATACCAGCCAGGCTTCTGAAAGAGATTGAAAGGTGTACCATCCACAGACAAGAACCCTCCTTTCCATTCAAGACATGTTCTCTCCTTGACATATGCCTGGGCTTTTCTTTTGTCCTCCTGGTCTTGTGGATTAGTGAGATCAAAGTGAATAAAATCATTATGAATGGATATGATTGCTGTCATGATCTGTTTATAGCAGTTATGGACTATGCCAACAGAAACCACAGCCAATTCTGCAAGATCCTGTGAAGTAGCAGCATTCCCATAATGTCCTACAGCATTTAAAGAAACAGCAAGTTGTATAGAAACTAGAAGTTGGGGAAAATTTAGATTACTTCCAAAGGCTCCATGGTTTTGAATCTTGTCTAGAATCTCTGTAAAGACTGGAAAGGATACATGTCACTTGCATTGGAAGAGATGGGCATGATCAAGCTTCCATTCATCAAGAGGCTGAATTTGGGAATTACATGTAGGAGGGGAAAGTTGAGTGAGAACATGAGCTTTCTCTATTTTATCTTGAAGTATAGTAGTAAGCCCATGAAAGTCCATAAGGGGGGCTAAATCTGAAAGGCCACTATGTGGTAATTCATTGGAATCAGTGAAAAAGTCATCCTCTGAATCAAATTCAGAATTTCGATCAGATCTAGATTCAGAAGAGGTATCAATTGACATGGAGGAGGAATGGGAAGAGGAGGATGTCATGTCCACATCAGAGGACAAGCCAACATTTGAAGATTGTAAGTGAGGATCAGTATCATCACTACCAATTGCTTGGTCTATTGCTGCTTGAAGTATTCTAAGGTATATTTGAAGACCAAGCTCTTGCCTGGCTTCCTGGAGGACTGCAAGGAGCTTTTGATGGACTGAAACCTTTGGGATGGAGATCTGGGACATTTGAAAACTCAGAACTCTCTTATATGTAGGTCTACTATGTGTATTTTTGTTATCTATGGGAAGCTTTGGTAGTATTACTAAATATATGTTACTGGGCAGAGCCACCAGCAACTTTGACACATGCCCAGAGTACATCAGCTGATATAAGCCCATCTTTTTTACCCAAGTCCTGGACCAACTAATACAACAACTCTGGCATTCCAGGATTACACTCAGAGCACATCACCCAAGTTTGATAGTATATTCAGGCTCCACTTGCATAGAGTCTTATCATGGCAACTTGTCAAGCTCAGTCAACATGCCCCGAGTATAACTCCGGAATGCTGGAGTTGTTATATTTGGTTGGTCCGGGACTTGGCTTCACCTTATGTGGTGCGCCTTGCATAGGTCCGGTGTCCTGATTTCGGAGGTCAGATGAGAGTTACTATGAACTCAAGTCAGAGGGACGACAAACAAGATGAGGAGAGTCAAGTTCAGTCTGGCAGAGTAGAGCAGAAACAGACAGAGGTGGAGAATGTCAAGTTCTGTTGATATTCAGACTGAGGTATATGTTATGGTAAATCACCTCCGTTCTGGACTCTTTCTCATCACCTTCTGCTTCACCCACATAACACCTTTTCCTTATGAGTCTTACTTCCTGTTTCTTGTTGCCTTCTTTCCTGATGATGTGATGGTTTACCCTCTCACATAACTCCTTATCTTGGACTAACCCCTTCTACAACACTTCTCTTACAGTGTTGCGTATTCTGGTCTCTCCATCGATAACTATAGCTAAGCTCTTAGTCTTGCTGGTTCAATTCCAGTTTTCTTGCTTAGCTAATACTTTTTGTCATTGTTGTCTTGGTCCAAGCGCAGGCAGGTTCCTGTTTACCCTTGTTTACTTTCTATTCTAGCTCCGCTTCAATTGTACTATATCAACTAGCTCAGTAGCCACTCCTGTCCCTTAGCTAGTTCTACGTTTATATAATGCACTACTGTGCTCCTTGTGCCTCACCTTCTTGAAATACTGCTCTTTGGATGTTGTGTCTCTTCATGAGTACCTCCCAAAGTCCAGGTAACTATAAGTCTCAAGCATCAAAGTGCTCTTAACATTACAGTATACAGGACAGAAATACAGAGATTATATAGTAAATCGGAGGTGGATTACTAAAGTGGAAATGAGATCAGGTAGACATACAATGTGCAAAGGTATGGAGATGAAACAGGAGTGACAGAGTGTCAAGATAAAACAAGAATGGAGAGATGTCAGAGTGACATAGGAACAGAGATGTCAGGAGAACAGAGGAACTGAGATATCAAGGTGAAACATATCAAAGAGATAAGTCACGGAAGTCCAGAGTTGGTCCAGAGTAAGGAAGACAAGACTCAACAAGTAAAGATAGTCCAGAGGTGAATAAGATAGTTCGGAGTTGAGTCCAGAGGACCAGAGTTTGACTTGGTGAATCTGGTATGTGATATTAGCTAAAGATATTGTTTGCTCACCATATAATGATCCATTGATTAACTTGGTAATAAGTAGCAATATCTCATCTCATGCTCCTACAGATTGAATGCCAAAAAACCTCTGCACTCCAGGACTCCTTCTGGAAGTCTAATGGAGGTTGCACCTGGATTCACCCAAGGTCTTGGATCTTCTAGGTCCAATCCTGCAGACCTCAACCAGTTCAAGTCTAGTCACCTTCCCACTATAAGGGCTGGCTTCTATAATTGTCCTTTCAACCCTCCACCACCTTCTGGCATCTCTGTTTTTTTTATTCTTCTTTGTTCTCCATTCTGTCCTTACCTTTGTTTATTCTGTTAGTTTACCTCCATCATGACCTCTGATGTATGTTTTCTTCTCCTCTCTGCCCTTCTGCTTTCTCTTCAAACCTATCACACCTCTTTTGGCTGCTTAAATCCATGACACTGGCCTGCTCCAGCATACTTTGGCTTATTCTGATCTAATTCCACCCTTTACTCCACCAGTTGTCCATCTTTGCCATCAGAATTGATTGAAGTTCCCAGGAGCACTCCAGAATTCACTGGAATTCACTAGAAGATCATTTTGACATTTCTATTTTCATTATACTCCTCTGCTAATACCTCCAGAACCTCCACTAGGCTTTCAGCTATTCTCCTCTTCCTTTAATCTTATGTTTCTCCTCTGGCCACCCTCCACCCACCTCCATTCCTTCTGCTTTCTCTCTGAACATCCTAGTACTCTTGTTGTATCTTCTGCAGATACCTCCACACTCTAAGCCCCTTTTCAGGGTCCCTTCAATTCTCTATTTTCTACCCTCCTCCTTGCTCTTCCTTTGCTTCTCTGTTTTAGCCTGTTTTTATTCATCACTCTGTCACTTCTGACCTCCTTTCTGGGGCCCCCTGCACTTTCTGTTTTCCTTCATTTCTTCTTGTCCATTCTCTCTCCATTTCTAGTTCTGTACCTCCAAATCTCTCTCTATCTCCTGTCCCTTCTTTCCATTGTTTCCACCTTCCTCCAGACTTACCAGTACATCCATTTGTACTATTCATTTCCTAACCCACTATCCTCTGTTTTTCATTCCCACTTCATTTCTGTTCCATTTCTGTTCTTAACAGTATATTCTGTTCATATCATCTATTCTTGTTGTCTGTTTCTTCTTCTGTTTCCTGTCCTTTGTCTTTCCAACCCCTTCTCTAGGGCCTTTTGTCATTTGTCTTTCCCTGGCCTCTCCTCTGGGGCACTCCATACTCTCCATTATTCCACTTCTCTGTTCTCTGTTTTTATTTCTGTTCCATTTCCATTTCTACTGTCTCTCTCTTGATCTCTCCATTCTTCCTCCAGACATTCTGTATTTCATCTCCATAACTCCAACTTCACTTCTGGGGCCCTCCATTACCTTTGTGTTTCCATCTCTCCTTCCTCTGCTTTT
>JBBPKJ010001100.1:0-13016 GCA_038089195.1 Brasilioporus rufonigricans | reverse complement strand
GCTGCACTACCTGAATGATACACATCGACAGAAGTAGAACAACAGATTAGGGACAAATACGGCATATGCACAACCAAATCAGGTCCATCTGCTGCCCTCAACACTATCAATAACTGAAGATCCAAAGGCAGTAGCCCCCAACGCAGCTGCATACCAATACCAAGACAACCCTTCTGCACCAACTGCAATATTTCCAGCCACCACACCAACAACTGCTATTTCAAGGGCAGACCAATGTATGACAAACAAAAGGGCAAGGACAAGAAAGATGACACAAGAAATAAGGGCAAGCAGACCCAAAGACACAGCAACCAGGCCAACCAGGCCAAGGCCAATTCAGATGACAAGTGAGCAGGAGCACACCCTCTGCTCTGACTTGGACTTCTCATATCTCACCAGCAAAAGCTCACCACTCCCAAAATCCTGCTGGATATTGGATGGTGGCTCAGTGTCCCATATCTGCACTAAATGGTCTGCATTCACCACATTCACTCCAATGGACAATACCATAAATGAGATAACCAAAAACAGCCCCACATTGCAAATCTTAGGCACAGGCACTGTCTATATAACTGTCTCTATCAGACACAAGCCCAACTGCACCATTAAGCTATCAAACATCAACTACTGCCCTGACACCCGCAATAACCTAATGTCAGAGAGCCAAATGAACAGATGAGGGATGGAAATTACCAAACACAATGGTCAACTAACCATTAAGAACATGAATAGAAATATGGTAATGGAAGGTAGGTTACATGATGACCTATATGAGATCAATGGCACAACAAAAACTTACTCAAATTGAGGGGGTGACACAGGACAGAACCAATCTGACCACCACAGAAACCACAACCCCAACCAAACCTCCAATGGTCCCAACACCTGCAGTACCTACCAGTCCCATATTTGAACCAGAAATGGCCCAACCAGAACCTGTACTGGCCAAAACGACAGAAACAACACCAACAGCACCAGTAGTACTGACACCCACTGCTTCACCACTCCATCAATCAGCACATGTCACTCATCTGTCATGGATCAAACAGCCAGCAGACAAACCTAAAGACCATAAAACAATTGGACATTGACAGATCTATGTCATCAAATATGGCCCCAGCGGCAAAATCATACACTATAAGGCTCACTTCATAGCCCAAGACTACTCCCAGATCCTCAGCATTGACTATAACAACCACCCCAGCCAACCACCGCCAATGTTCCTCCTCGTTGACAACACTGGCGACATCTCACTAAATCCCTCACCAGGATAAATCATTAAAACCTAATCACAGTTTAGGGACTACACAGTTTGAGGGGGTGTGTTGGAGATCAGCCCATTGTATTGTACATAACTACCATTTTTCATACTACACTCACTTAACTACCATATACAGACACTGCTCATTTACTACACATTACACCATGCTGCACCTTTCCTCCAGTCTACTATCATCTGACTGGAGGTAAGCTGTACCTGCACCCATTGTCATTACCTCACATACTGATGTACCTAGGACTTACCGTCCCTACACTCTAGGTACATAATATACCAGTCTACTATCATCTGACTGGAGGACTTACTGTCCCTATGCTCTAGCTCACCTGGTCTCTAACACAGGTAACTGACTCACCCAGCAGTATGCCATGTGAGGGGGAGTTAGGGTCTGGTAATGCACTGGATACCATACCTAATAACAATTCAGGGTTGGATAAGCGAAAACAAAGCAACAAAGATCAAACTTACCCCATTAGGAGAAGTACCAGGCCCAAAGTAGCAAAGGACTACCAGGCACTGAATGATCCTATGCCAGAATTGTCAGAAGAGGAGAATGACGACTTACCAAAATTACTCAGGGACCCTGATGAAAACAAGCCCAAAGAATGCCCTATGGAAGAGGCAGAATTAGTATATGTGGCATTCAGTGAGAGCAGTGCCTCACCAGATAACCCAAAATCACTTAAAAAAGTGCATAACTCATCTGAATGGCTAGAATGGGAAAAAGCTATCAAAGCAGAGCTTAGTCAGCTCCACTGAATGGGGACATGGGAACTAGTGGACTTATCTAAGGGTAGGACACCAGTATCTAACAAATGGGTCCTTGTTCAGAAATATAATAAAGAAGGCAGACTAGAAAAATACAAAGCATGCTTAGTAGTGAAAGAATATTCACAGATACCAGGAATGGACTATACAGATACATTCTCATCAGTGGCAAGACTAGAAACAATTCAGACAATATTGGCTCTAGCTGTATGTCAAAATTGGGAAATATAGCAAATGGATGTAAAAAGCACTTATCTAAATGGTATGCTAAAGAAGGAAGTCTATATGAGGCAATCCAAAGGTTTTGAGGATGGCACATAATGTGTCTGCCACTTAAATAAAACTTTATATGAATTAAAACAATTGGACAGAGAATGGAATATCAAACTAAACAGATAATTGGTAAAACCAGGCTTCAAATGTCTATGGACAGACCTATGTGCATATATCAGATGAACTAAAGAGGGGATAAAATCATCACTGTCTGGGTAGATGATCTCCTCTTGTTCACATTGACACAGGGGCTCATGACATCATTAAAGGTGCAATTACAGTCCATGTTCAAAGTTACCAATATTGGAGACCCAAAGAAGATTGTTGAAATAGAAATCACTCAAAATCATGCCAAAGGGACTCTATTCATCAGCCAAACTAAATACATAGAGTCTATATTATGGGCACAAGGACTTGAGAACACAAATAGTGTAAAGATACCTGCAAATACTAAAGTTCAGATGTTTCCCAATCAGAAAGGTGATATTGCATACTGAATTATGACCAAAACAAGTATGCATCACTGATCAGATCTCTGATGTACAGTATGCAGCAGTTGTCATGCAGCCTGACATTGCCTATTCTATAAATTGACTGGCCTCATTTACCTCAGATCCAGATATGAAACACTAGATGGCAGCCAAATGAATACTAAGATATCTGCAAGATACTAAGGACTATGGAATAATGTACAGAGTGAACAAGAGCAATACCCCTATTTAGATAATGACAGGGTATGTAGATGCCAGTTTCACAAACACAGAAAACTGTGCTTCCATAAGTGGTTATGTGTTCTTGGCTCAAGGGGAAGCTATAGTATGGGGCTCTAAGAAGCAGAGCTTAATTGCACTCTCAACTACTGAAGTGAAATATGCTGCACTGGCCCAAGCTACTAGGGAATGCATATGACTTAGAAAGCTATATGCTGAACTAGGATACAGACAACAGGGACCAGTAGTAATATTCACAGATAGCAAAGGAGTGTGAGCTCTAGCATACAATCCCCAATTTCATGCCAGGACCAAACACTTCAATATTTCTCACCATTATATGTGTGAGAAATTTACTGAAGATAAGATCAAAGTGTATCATTGTACAGATAAATACCAGACAGTAGATATATGTATTGACTAAAGCACTACCTAGAGACAAGCATGAGAGACATACTGAAGAAATGGGTATGATCTTGGCTTGAGGGGGAGTGTTGGTATCATATAGCCAGTACCATGAGTCCCAAGAAGGAAACCAATTGGTCACAATACTAGTCATAGATTATAGATCATCCTAGTACATTGTATCTAGGTAGTATATAAGCCCAAGTATACAGAGCAGATAATCATCCAATATATTCATTATATCTCATACTATATGTGTTATGGTAAACCATCTTCATGCCGGTCTCTTCCTCATCAGCTTTTGCTTCCAACACATAATACCCTTCCCCTACATTTCATACAACTACTTCTTGACTATCTTCTTTCCTGACAATGTGCTTGTCTATTCTTTGAACTGATATCTCTTTGGACTATCCTCTCCTACAACACTTCTCTTGTAGTGTTGCATGTTCTGATCTCCACATTTAGTCTTCTTCTCCTAACATTACTAAGCCTTCCATCTTGCAGGTTTGATTCCTGTATTCTGGCTTAGCTAAACCTCCTTTGCCTTGGTCTGTGTGGTGGCTGAGCCTCCTCTTCTTCTTATTTCCATATTGTTCCATGCCTGCCCTTAGTCACAGTTATCATGTATTTAAAACTAGCTGAAGACCCTCAACATCCTTCAGCTAGTTCTATGTTTATTTCAACGCACTACTTGGCTCATCCTGTGTGACACCCACTTGTCCTCTGCTCTCTAGACATTGTGTCTCTTCATGAGTACCTCCTAGAGTCCAGAAGGTATCATCTTGAGTGTAAGAAGTGCTCTCAACATTACAACATGAGCTCATAGACAACAGGTAATGTAGTACTAACCTGCAGGATACTTGTAGTCACTAAGTATCCTAAGGTAACTAGTAGTGCAATGTAACTAGTGCTTATGTAATCCTAAATGCATAGGTAATCAATATTTCCAACAACAAAGCCCAGAGCAGCAGAGATTTTATTATTGTCACAATAAAAAGGCATGGATGACTGGTGATCTGATTGAAAAGTAAGTCATTGAATACTTTAAGGCCAGCATAGTAAATTAACTGTGGCTTAAATGGCTGAAGAAGTTTGATTAGCATATGAGAAATCAACAATGACACATTTGCCTTTTTGTTGATAATTTTAGTGCACATTGTGTTGCCTATCAGCCATCCAAGATTCACCTCAAGTTTTTTGCACCAAATCAAACCTCATTTGTACAACCATGTGATGCCAGCATAATCTGCTGTTTCAAGGCTGTCTATTATTGCAATTTCTGTATGCACACACTTGATCATGATGAAGCTGGTGAGCATGAGATTTATAAGATCAATTTATTGGAAGGAATGACAATGGCAAGGGATGCATGGAATTCTGTCACACCTGAAATGATCAAACACTGCTGGAACCACACAAGGATTCAGTTGTAAGTTAATTTTCTTCTCTAAGATGCCAATGGTTCAGCTAAGAAATAATTTAGGGACATTGCTGACATTTCATCTATTCTCCCATACCCTCCCCATGCTGATCCACTTGCATGGAAGACTATTCATGATTTTTCCACCTCTGACATGTCACTGTCACAAGCTGAAGCTGCATTAGAGGTGTATCTTGGTGCATGCTATGTTGATACAGATTGACAACCAGCACTCAAGGCTATTATGAATGCAGAAGGCTCTGTTGACAAAGCTCTAGAAGTGGTGGAAGATCTCTATGAGAAAGCATGTGCTTCCTCACAGCACAAGACTTGACTTCCCATGTGCTGCCACACTACTCTTGTAGACTTGGATTTAAAGCCAGACCAGACACAACAAGCAGAAGCAGAGCTAGTGGAAAAAGTAAATAACTTCTACTTCTGAAAATGGATTTTTGGTGTGCTTCTAACTGTCAATGAAATGATCGACCCAGCAGAGGAATCAGTGGATGAAGATTGGGCAAACTCAGATGGAAATGTAGATGGCATTGCAGATCAAATTTGTTAGGAAATGACACTGATAGCTTGAGATTGATGATGAAGACAATGTCAATAAAGAACCATCAAGTTTGTTATTGCACATGGAGCTGATGTAGTTGTGTCAGCAGCTTGAGGAAGGGTGTATGAACTATGGTGATCCCATATTCTCACTTGCCCTATCCTAGCAACTTTGTAGATTTTATGATTTCTACAAAGGGACCAACTTCTCTATGCAAAGCAGACTACACTAGATAGCTACTATAGTAAATTGTCATAGTGTGTAATCTATATCACACTGCTGGATGGTGTCACAAATAGTCATAGGGTGTGATATATATCATATTGCATTAATCTCATAATGCATGACTTCTAGGCTGCCCCACTCATATCCATTATGAGCAAGTCTACTGTACATCCACAAGAATGGAATCATAGCTTAGAGGCTTGATCTCAGCATCACAAAAAAGATAATGCCAGAAAGGGTGAACTAGAGTGTTAATTCAATGATGATTTTGGCAACAGCAAAATACACCAAGGAGAATCCATGACCAAGTTCTGCACATACTAGCTTTCCATGACAAATAATACAATAACAGATCAATGACATCAGGGTCATGTTGAGGAATATGCAGACAACATAATAGAACAGGGCCATTTGAGAAGTATTGCTAGGAAATTATTGAGTTGCTTTTTTATGCTTTTTGTGCTTTTCCCACATCAAGGAAAGTATAAAACTGTAAAAGCATATAAAAAGCAATAAAAAGCAAATGATCACATCCACCAAGCACAAAAGTAGAAAAATACTGTCATTAGTGTTGTGGGCAGAATTATTAGTCTGCCAGTGAAATGGCAAAACAGTAGTTGGCAAAATGGCAGAACTTTGTAGAACTTGGCAGAATGATAACAAGCAACTGATGACAATTTGACCATATATAACTAACATGGCAGAGTTCAATGTAGACTACTGTGATAACATGACATCTTGAGATGACAGAGTATTCCACTGACCATCTTCTGACTTATTGAGCATGGAGGTATTTTCAATAAATTCCATAGGTTGCATACCTTTGTTTACAACTGTAATGACTAGACCACCACACTTAGCTGCTAAGCCAAAAGGCAGATGATACTGAGTGGTTACACTCAGTACTGCAGACAGTATATGTATTAGATACTGAGGTCTATGTAACCCAGAATAGAGTGGTTACAACAACCTCCAACTCATTCCAACTGAATATCTGACCCCCAAGTACTTCATTACCTAGTCTTTGAGTCATGTTTCTTATGTCTGAGTACATCTGTTAAGTTTGGTATCTTACTTGACATCTCCCTACTCCTCCATCACATTGCATATATCTTCCCTGTTATTACTTAACCTCCTTGTTCTCTTTCTATCCTCTATACCTTACTCCCACTATACTTAAAGACATCTCCTGTATGCTACTCCTTAGTACTAATATTGATTGAGATAGCCTTCTGTCCTTGTCCAATTCCTCCTTGCTCACTCACTCTCTCCCTGTCAGAACTCTGCCCCAAAATACAAGGACATAGGTATGCTCAATGGCATGACACATAAGTTCTGCACTGATGCCCTTACCATGTCTCCCCCTCTGCTTTAACATCTCCACTCTGGACATCACATCCACTTCCATCACTAAATCTCTACCTTCACTGTTTGTCCTCTGCTCTTCAATTGGACTTGGACTGGAGGATCTTGTCTTGACTATTATATTTTCTTTCTCCCTACTTATTTTTCTTTTTCTTTGTTTCTTTTTCTTTCTTACAAGTTCCCAGGTCCTCTGTTCAAATCACTTGTATAGCAGTTTATTTCTTCATAATGACCCATCAGCTGATTACTCATTTATGCTTACTCATCTTATGCCTTGATCACATATTAGTCACCTTTTCTACACCAGCCCTAAATCTGGCAAAGTAGTATATAAAGTATTTTTCCTCACTCTTGTTCTTCTTATACTTCTACCAGCAATCCAATTTTTCTAAAGTCCTAGTCCCACTATTAAGTGAACTCTTGTCCAAGGCTTAAGCCTTTCCTAATTGCTATCTAGTAGCATCTCAAGTACTTCACTACTTTGGTAGCTTCTAGTTCCATCTCCATGGGGAACCTCTGTCAGTCCACAAGGCCTCTCTTAAGTCTCAAGCCTTTACCCAACAGGACTATACTAGCCCCTACCTGGGTCTAGTGTGACAAAAAAACAAGAGTCTATTCATGCAACTACTCTCATGTAAGTCATCTCTATCTTAGAAACCTCTTGGGATCCAAGATGCAGAGCCTCTTTGTGAGTGCCCCCTTGGTACCCTATTACCATTGCTAGACAACCAACTTTCAATCCATATATATGGGGAATTGGCCATACTCCTACACTTGAATCATCTAGCTCAGAAGCACCTATTGCTCCTGCATCTCCTGACTCAACATCTGATGTAGATCTTCCATTGATCAATGATCAACAGACTGCCCAACACTTATCCCAGATCTTGTCCACATCCCCTATAATCCCTCCACAAACTCCATTCCCCACTCCTCTTACCACTCTACCACCACCTTTTGAAACTGGATCCTATTCACCCCTACTATCTTTGCTAACCATGATGAGCACTAAATCCATGGCACTTTGCCTCCAACCCCCAGCCATCTTTGACAGATCTCCTAGTAAAGCTGTTGGATGGATGAACTCAGTACAACTCTACCTGCTCATCAACTCTGATATATACAACACAGATGCCAAGACAATAGGATTCACCCTTTCATTCATGAAGGAAAAAGCAGCTGCCACTTGGGCTAACAACTTTCAAAGAAAGGTGCTGTCTGGGATGATTCCAAGCCTAGGAATGTTCAGTGACTTCAAAGACCTGTTCAAAAGAGCATTTAAAACTCATGATGAAGTCAACAAATCTCTCACCTGGCTTAGGACCACCAGGATCCAAGTATCCAAGGACCAAGAAGGATGACAGGTTTACAATCCCACCTTAGAATCCTATGTAAACAACTTTCAAAATTACACCATCCTCTCTAACACATCTGAGGACCATGTCCTCATTGACTTTTTTAGTGCAGACATCCCTATCCAACTGGCCAATCACAACTTCAGAATGGAAAAAGTGCCTACAACCATAGCTGCCTGGTATGATAAAGTCTCAGCATTCTATTTCTAGATCAAATGTGTCAAAGCTGTCACTGCCAACTGATGACAACCAGGGCAAAATACTTATTGGCTCCTTGTTATATCTCTGCCAAGACATAGGGATCCCAATGCAATGGACATTGACATCATATAAACCCCCTTCCTGAAAAAGCTTACTCTAGCTGAATGCAAACAATACATTAAAAACAACCTTTGCCTCAGATGCTCAAAAGGGGGCCATCTTGCCAAAGAATGCAAGACCATATTCTGACCTATGGCAAAAACTGTCCAAAAGGTGGAAAACAATGAACCAATTCTTGTTCCATTCCACAGCTTTTGACAAAAGGAACAAATTATTTTTTTGACCTGTTATTGTTTGATCTTTCCAACATATTATGGTTGGTCAAGTAACCAATGGCTGACTTTTAGAACTCCTCAGAAATAAAGAACATTCCAAATTCTGCCAATAGACTGCCAACTACTATACCATCCACTGAGAAGCTCAAACTGGAAGCCAATATTTGTCCTCACTTGCCACAAAAGGAATTCATTGCCAAACTTCAAGCAAAAGCAGTCCAATTAAAAGCAATCCTTTTCTCCAAATACAAACAATTCACCAAGGTGTTCTTAAAAGAAGCCACAGACCACCTACCACCTTCCAGACCTTATGATGATGAAATCAACCTTATGGAATCCTTTACTCAAAAAATAGGAAAGATTTCTCCTAATGAACAGAAGGCTATTGAGGATTTCCTTAAAGAAAGCCTAGACATGGGAAAAATCCAACTATCTAACTTCCCCCAACCATTTCCATTCTTCTTTGTCAAAAAAAAGAATGGAAAACTTTGATCCTGTTAAGACTATAGGTATCTTAACAAACATACCATCCAAGATACCTACTCCCTGCCTCTAATCTCCAATCTTATCAATGAACTCAAAGATGTCAAAGTATTCACCAAATTTAACATCTGATGGGGATACAACAATGTCAGGATCAAAGACAGTCATCAGTGGAAAGCAGCATTTATCATCCATAAAGGACTCTTTGAACCATTGGTTATGTTCTTTGGAATGTCTAATTCTCCCACAACATTCCAGCAATCCATGAACAATTCATTTTTGGATATGATTGCCAAAGGATAGCTCATTATCTACATGGATGATCTCCCCATCTTTTCTTCAGATGAAGCCACTCATATAGAACAAACCAAATGAGTCTTGCAACAGATGGAAGAACTAGACCTCCACCTTAAACTTGAAAAATATACCTTTGCTGCCAAAAAGGTTAAGTATCTAGAAATGATTGTCAAACCTGGACAATTAGCCATGGACCCAGTCAAGCTTGATAGCATCACTTCCTGGCCAACTCCATCAATCATCAAGGAGGTTTGTCAAGTCTAGTATCTCTAGTCCAAGTCCAACTGGAGTTTGTAGGCTAGAAGGAAGTGAGTGCAGAGATGGACTGAAGGTTCAAGCAGAGGAGATACAAAGGTTACTTAGGTGGCAAGGACTTGGTGCAGGACTTATGTGTCATGCCCTTGCATAGGTCTGTCCTTTAAATAGAGGTCAAAGGTAGAAACAGAGGTTTGGGTAGAAGTAGAGTGAAGAGACAAAGAGACAAGGAGACAAGTGGAGTCAGACAGCAACAGGAGGAGAGAGACTTAATTGATATTCATACTAGAATTACAGAAAATGCAGGAGGTCCTTTAATACATTCAGAGTAAGATATGGAGATATAAAAAAAGAACAAGAACCAATTCAAAGATAAGCATAAGGGTCAATGATGTCAAACAAACTCATGAGGAATGGATAAGGGTTGAAAGAACAAGGGTATACAAAAAGGGACAAGAGTTCAAGCACTGCCATGCAAGTCCAATCAGAGGATGAACCCTAGGATGAAACTTTGAAGGATAGAGAGGATAATCAGGCAGAGGATAAGCATGGTGGACAGAGATGGCTGGAGGAGGCACTATGGTGTCAGAGGAACATAATATGACAAGGTCTACTCCTTCTTGGAGTTTGCCAATTTTTACAGATGTTTCATTCAACCATCACACAACCCCTCATTGATCTCACCAAACAGTCTACCAAATTGTCTTGGTCACCATCTTGGCAAACTGCCTTTGATGAGCTCAAGATCCTATTCCTATCAAAACCTATTCTTTAACTCCCTGATCCTTCCTGATCCTTCATTGTCACAACTGACACTTCAGCATTCACCTCTAAGGCAATCCTACTCCAATAGATGCCAATAGAGACTAGCACTCTTGTTTCTATCTAGTTCAATCCTTCTTTCCAGTGAAAAGGAATTATAACATCTATGATAGAAAGCTCTTAGCCATCATTTGAGCCCTGAAATCATGGCACCATAACCTCCATCACTCTCCATTCCTAATTCAAGTTTTTATGGATCATAAGAACTTGACATACTTCAAACAGCCCCAATATCTCAATTGCTGACAAGCCAGATGACTTCTCAACATCTCTGACTTTGACCTGAAGATGATCCATATCCTGGGATAACTCCTAGTGGGATCTGACACTCTTTCCAGATGATCTCCACAACTGATGATAATGAAGGAACCACACTGCTTCCTTTCTCCATTTTTATAAATGCCATCAACTCCACCCTTTATAATCATATCTCAAAATACTCTAGGGATAACCTTCTCATTTTGCAAAAGCTCCAACTCATGAACAATGATGTTCTGGCTGCTCTGCAATCTTGCTTGGCTGACTTTCAATTGGTCAATGATGTCCTTACCTACAAAGGACAGGTTTATATACCACCTAACAAAACCTTCAACAATCAATCCTGGTGGTCATGCCTTACCCAATATGTCCACAACTATGTCTCTGGATATATCACTTGTCAACAGAACAAGGCAAATACTCACCCCACCTGTTATGCATGACCCTTTTGTAAGGACCAAGGTTGTCTAGGATGGGACTTTGCTTGGTTGGCCTAGCATGCAGTGAAGCACCTAGGGCTTGACTGTGTCAATGTTGAGGACTAGGATTATAACAGAGAAGTGCTTAGGATGCACTAGCACAGGCAAGGATTATGACAAGAGGAGATCACAGTGACTAGGACTAGGCAGTGAGTGAAGATCTAGGAGGTACAAGATGAGGAACCATCATACAAGTGCTATGCTTTATATACTATGTGGAATTGTGTACAAACCAACTATAGGGCTAGCTAGGAAGCATGGGAAAACCAGGGGTAACAAGAAAGGTGGAGAGCCACAAGAAGATCAAGAACAAAGGAAATCAAAGGATGAAACATGGAACTAAGAAGTAACAGGGACCAAGGAAACAAGGCTATGAAGTGGGATCTAAGATCTATGAGTCAAAGTGGTCATGTGATCATGTGAAGTCTAAAGATTGGCTAAGTATCATAGGAAACAAGGCAAAGAAAAGAAAAAGAGGGCAATGGAAAATGAATTGTAATATCACCATCCCACCATTCACTCCTATCCCTTTCCATGCCAACTGTCTGCTTCAACAAATATCCTATGATCTTATCATGGACCTCCCTACTTTTGATGGCTTCAATTCTCTGCTGGCCATGGTTAACTATGAGCTTACTAAGGGAGTAATTCTTTGCCCAGCCAAGAAAACCATTACTGCAAAAAAAATAGCCACCCTCTTTTTTCTCAAAGTCTATATGCATTTCAGGCTCTATGACAAGATCATCTCAAACAGAGGATTCCAATTTGCCTTTAAGTTTGCTAAGGAACTAGGGAAACTCCTGAAATATAACTTATCCTTGTCAATAGCCTATCATCCACAGCCAGACAAAGAAATAGAATGAGTCAATCAGGAAGTTGAAATGTATCTCTGGATCTTTTGTGAAAACAACTCCACCTCCTCATCTGAAAAGATTTCCCATGCTGAATTCACTCATAATCACTATCCTTATTCTGTTGTCAATTGATCTCCCTTCTATTTAATAATGGAATATGAACCAGCCACTCCTACCAGTTATTCCTTCCTCCAATCTTCCTGCTGTCAAAGAGCATCTCCAAAACCTCTTAGCTGCATGAGATGAAGCCTTAGCAGCTCATGAACTTATAGACAAGTCATGGCTTCCTGGACATGTAAAGATTACACTCCATTCACTAGATAAAGTATGACTAGAAGCCTGCAATCTGAAATACTCCATTACAAACCCTAAATTTTCTCCTAAATATGAAGGACCTTTTACTATTATCCAGGTCCTATCTTCCATTAAATGCAAGGATGGAGGTGCCGGATATTGAAACTTATTGGTTATATCTGGTATCTGTACTGTCTTCAGTAAGTCACTTATATTAGTTGTGTAGTAGCTACCTGTACTGTCTTCAGTAAGCTAAAGACGAAGTAAACTAACTACTGTCCGATGTAGGTATGCTTATGTAAGCTACCAAAATAGCGTACTAGCTAAATATCCAACACTCCCCCTCAAACATGAGGTAGTATTTGCCTGTATGTAGCAT
>JBBPKJ010001098.1:0-13037 GCA_038089195.1 Brasilioporus rufonigricans | reverse complement strand
CCCAGTTCAATATGGTCATCCATTTCCACCCTAGATGCTTGGGTGCCAAACCCGACTCTCTGACCCAACAATGTGACATCTATCCCAAAGAGGGAGATAGGGCCTATGCCCATATCAATCCACACAATTTCCAACCCATCTTCACTCAGGAGCAGCTAATCGCATCCCTCTGAGCCACTTACCTAGTGACTCCAGTGCTCTGTGCTACCTCCCTGTTTGACCTCAAATTCCTCCATAACGACATCCTATCCACTCTCTCCTCCGATCCCATTGCTTCTGTCCACTTGTCCACCTCTGAGCCACCCGACTCTTGCTGGAAAATAGACCCTGAAGGCTTCCTGCATCTAGATGATCATATCTTTGTCCCCAACACCCATGACCTCCACCTCCAGGTCCTCCGTTACAAGCATGATCACCCTCTCTCCAGACATTTCGGACAAAACTGGACATTAGAATCATCTGACAAGAATACACCTGGCCTGGCATTTGTACCTTTGTCAAAAAGTATGTCTTCTCTTGTACAGCTTGCGCCCAAGCCAAGGCCCCTTGTCACAAGCCCTACAGACTCCTGAAACAACTCCCCATTCCCATTAAACCCTGGAACTCTATCTCCATGGACTTCATAGAGCAACTCCCTGCCTCCTCCAGCCACACAGCTATCCTAGTTATTGTTGATCATCTGTCCAAGCAATGTATCTTCATTCCCATGAATGACCAGGTAACATCTCCAGAGTTAGCCAAGCTCTTCCTACTCCACATCTTCTCCAAGCACAGAGTTCTGTCCCACATTACCTCTGACCATGGATCAGAGTTCATCTCCCACTTCTTCTGGTCTCTTGGGAAAACCCTCAACATCTGTCTTCACTTCACCTCAGGCCATCACCCTAAAGGCGATGGTCAAACCGAGTGTATGAACCAGACCTTGGAACAGTACCTCTGGGTCTATTGTAATTACCAGCAAGACAACTGGTCTGAACTCCTGCTGCTTGCAGAGTTCGCATACAACAATGCCCCAAATGCTACCACTGGTCTCTCCCCATTCTTTGCCAATAAAGGTTACCACCCCAATCTTGCCATTCATCCTGAATGTGACCTCACCTCTGCTCGAGCCCGTGAATACTCTGTAGACCTTGATTCCCTCCATAAATCCCTCCATGAAGAGATAGCCATAGCCCAGAAAAGATACCAAGGACCAGCAGATGCCAAACAAACTCTGGCACTAGACTTGAAGGTTGGTGACCAAGTATTTGTTAAAGCCAAGTACTTCTACTCTACCCAACCCTCTAAGAAACTCTCCAAGAAAAACCTTGGTCCATATCCTATCATCACTCAGGCAGGCTCACTCTCCTTCACCCTCCATCTTCCTGAAAACATGAAATCTGTTCACCCCATCTTCCATTTCTCTCAGTTAGAACCAGCTGTCCCCAACACAATTCCGAACCATATCCAATCACCTCCACCTCTGGTCGAAGTTGACGAAGAACCAGAGTATGAGATCTCCAAAATCCTTGACTCCAAGATAGACTGGAGATGCTGGAATTGCAAGTTGTTATACTTGGTATGATGGTTTGGTTATGAGGGTATTGATGAAGAAACTTCATGGCTTCTAGCCACTGAACTTAGTCACACCTCTGAACTCATTGAAGAGTTTCATCTCCAGCATCTGGACAAGCCTGGACTTCACTCCACTTGATCTGTGAATCGACATGTTCACAAAAATTATTCTAATTACAGAGGCAATGACAGTATCTACACTTCTACATTATCATCCTCCTCAACCTCTGCTTCTCCATTCTCCTCCGACTCCTTTGCCTCCTGCTCCACTAAGCCCCTCCATGCATCCTCCTGTGATTCCTCCCTCAACTCCGCCAGCTTCTCCGCTGCCTCCACCACCTCCATTTCCTCTGCTTCGTCCATATTGTCCAACTCCTCCACCTCCGACCCTTCCTCTCTGTAAACCTCCTCAGCCTTGAGTTGGACCAGACTGCCCAGCAGATTGTTCTGGTATTTGAAACCTGTCCAGACTGCGCTTCAAAGCAGCTCGACCCCCATCACTAGCTGGTGTATTTGCTCTGTCAGCTTGCCAATGTTACAGTTGTGTGCCTGTGCTGTCACTTATTTCTTCTGTCCTTCCAACTTGACCATCTAAACCCTATTCCTCATCGCAGCTACTCTTCCTTTCTTCTTATCCTGTATCCTGATGACATTCTCGTTTCCCTGCTCTTCTAGTATCGTCTACTTGAACTCTCGCCCTCCTACAACACCTCTCCTTATGATGTTGCATATCCCTTCTCATCCTTGACTAAGCTGTTTCTTTTGCTGGTTCGAGTCCTGTGTTCCTGCTTAGATCATCACTTGTTCTCACACTGGTCTGTGCAGTGGTGATGCATTCTTTTGTTCCATGTCCTTCTGTTCACTTCTATGCCTATCCTAAACATCTGTACAATGTATATAAGACTAGCTAAGAACGTCTTGTAACCTTAGCTAGTTCTATGCATTCTACACTGGTTTTCCTAGCTTGTTGCAATCTAGCGCTTTCCTCATTGTTTCGTCGCCTTGCCTAAGGCTCGTCTGGACTTACGTCCTTGTCATCACTGTCACCTATATAGCTAGTCTGAACCATAGTCTGGACTTAGTGTCCACATTGCTTTGCTTGCCAGACATAGTGTCTCTTCATAAGTACCTCCCGGAAGAAGGAACTCCCATCCTAGCTGCACTGTCTGCATCAAAGCTACTCGCGTTACAGCCAATGCCATTCACCAGCGCATCATCCACACTTCCTCAACCCCTCAATGATCCCTCTCCCTCTGTCCACGCCTGTTTCTTCAACTTCTTCAACTTCTCCTCCTCCACTTCCTCCTCCACTTCCTCCATCTCCTCCACCTTCTGCTTCCAAACCCTCCATTCCAACTTCTCCTTCCTGGGCCAATCGCACCTTGCCTTTGCCTCCTTGCATGCCAGACCAAACTTGGCACACCTTTCACACCTATCCTCCCTGGCCTTGCCCTTTCCCTTGCCAGAACTCGGCCCTGCCTCTGCCTCTGCCTGCTCTCTCCAGATTCGCTCTGCCTAAGACTTTTCGTTAGTCTGCTACCTCCATTGACTCCAGTGAGACTCACCCTCTTCCTGGCCACCCTCTTGGCCTTCGCTCGCACTCTCACAGCCTCCTCCTCTGCCAACTGTCACTCTTCCTCTGCTTGCCTCTGCTCCTCTTCCTCCTTCCTCGCCCTCACATGCCTTCTCCACTCATTGGACTTCATGCCCCAAATGGCCTTGTTGTCATCTGGGTCTTCTGCAAGGCACTCGTCAGTCCAGTCCTTGATGTTGGCAATGTCAGACATGATGGTGGGTACTAATGAGGATGTACTCCCACTACCTGGACTATTTATCTGGTAACTCCAAACTCTGTTTTCAACTCCGATGCCAATCAACAAAGTCATGCACTAATAGCCTTCAGGAGTTCAGGCCTAAGAGGGGGATACTGTCATATACCAGATTCACCGAGTCAAACTCCAGTCCTCCAGACTCAACTCCAAACTATCTTATTCACCTCTGGACTATCTTTACTTGTTGAGTCTTATCTTCCTTACTCCAGACCAACTCTGGACTTCCATTACTTATCTCTTTGATATGTTTCACCTTGATACCTCAGTTCCTCTGTCCTCCTAACATCTCCATTCCTATGTCATCCTGACATCTCTGTTCCTATGTCACTCTGACATCTCTCCATTCTTGTTTTATCTTGACACTCTGTCACTCCTGTTTTACCTCCGTACCTTTGCACATTGTATGTCTACCTGATCTCGTTTCCACCTTAGTAATCCGCCTCTGATTTACTATATAATCTCTGTATTTCTGTCCTGTATACCTCAGTCTGAATATCAACAGAACTTGACGTTCTCCACCTCCATCTGTTTCCGCTCTACTCCGCCAGACTGAACTTGACTCTCCTTGTCTTGTTTGTTGTCCCTCTGACTTGAGTTCATAGTAACTCTCATCTGATCTCCAACCCTCCGACCTCCGAAATTGGAACACCAGACCTATGCAAGGCGCACCACATAAGGTGAAGCCAAGTCCTGGACCAACCAAATATAACAACTCTGGCATTCTGGAGTTACACTTGGGGCACATCGACTGAGTTTGACAGCTAAGCTGTTTATCCTACAGGTTCAATTTCTGTGTTCTTGCTTAGTCAACCTTCTGTCCCTTGGTCTGTGCAATAATAGTATCCCTTTTTCCTTTTTGTTCTATAACTTTCCATGCCTGCCCTTACCTACTGTCCTCATATATATTAGGATAGCTGAGGACGTCTACTCTCCTCAGCTAGTTCTATGTTTATCAAAACACACTACTTTGCTCACTCCATGTGATAATCCCTCTGTCTCTATTCTCTGGACATTGAGTCTCTTCGTGAGTACCTTCCAGAGTTCAGAAAGTGCAAGTCTCGAGCACAGAAGTGCCCTCAACATTACAAAAGAACTAGCTTGTCCTTCTGACTCTTCCCTCGTGAAGTAAGTCACCATTGCCAACCAACCAAACCCAAGATGCAGGATTGCTGGATCCTCCTCCAATCCTACTCTCACCCCTCATACTGTCCACACCTCTAGGGCCCTAAGAGCCATCCTTGCCAGCTGACCACCTGCCCTGTCTGAAGAACCCCTTCCTGCCAAGGAAGATTCTGACATCAAAGTAGACACCCCATCTGTTGCCCCAGCCAATTATTGTTACACCAAAACACCATCCCCAATCACTATCACCCCCCCTAGTTGCCCCACCACTCCAGTAACCATGACTACTCCACCTAAACCTGTTAAACTGAAGTCCACCCTTCCTGCCGACTTCTCAGAGGACTCCAAAGATGCCTTGTGGTGGATCAATACCCTGAAAGGCCACTTCATTGCCAACCCTTCTGTGTTCACCTCCAATGCCCCAAGAATCTACACTCTCCTGAACGAGATGGGAGGAGGAGAAGGGGTCTACTTCACAGAAAAATGGTATGCCACCCTACTAGACATCTCTATCAACGCCAAAGAGAAAACCTTCGACAAGATATGTGAAGACTTTGAGGCCATCTTTGTTCCCTACGATGTTACAGGGAAAGCAAGACACCAACTTGACCTTCTAAAGCAAGAGGTTGAACAAGACCCAAAGAACCCGAGAATTGTTAAAGACTATTGCCTTCAACAATATGTACAACAATTCACCACCACTAAACTCCAATCTCAGTTGACTGACCCAAAAACCATCTGCCAGAAATTTGCCCAAGGACTATATCCCCCCCTCTGTCACCTCATCTTCACCCAGAAAGACCTCCCTGACTTCTATGAAAAATGGGTAAAGGACATGCAGAAGTTCATAGAACATCTTGAGATGAGTAACAATTTCCTCAAAGGAGACAGCTCCCTCCCTACACCCTCTTGTATCTGTGATCCCAATGCCATGGATATTGACATCCTGAATCTCTCCCCAGTTGAAAAAGCCTGCTGCTTATGTGACCACCTTTGCTTTATCTGCAAGAAACCCAGATGTTCAACTTGTAATCATGGAAACCACCCCAACCAAAACACCTTCAACAGATGCACCCTCACTCCATCCTCATCTAAGATCCAAACCATAGAAACTGCCAAACCCACTGAGCTTGCTCAATACGTATGAGGCCTGAAAGCTAAGGGAAGAGGACTCGAACAGATCTTACAGGTCCTCCATGCCTGCTTTGATGAAGGAGAAGTCAAAGAAGTTCAGTCTACTACAGTTGTTGAAGACAAGGATTTTTGAAATGGAAGGATGTCTCAACATCTCCTCTTCCCCATGTTATAGCTTCTGTACTATTAGCCCAACCATCAGAAAAGACAATACGAGTCCGCTTGTCTCTTTCACATGGAGCAAAAACTGTCGACACCTCCACCTTGATTGACTGTGGAGCAACAGGAAATTTCATCAATCAAACTCTTGTCCAGTGCCTCTTCTTGCCCATCCAACTTCTCCCTAAACCAGTGATGGCCTACAATGTAGATGGTATGGAAAATTGATCCGGATCCATCATCCACAAAACCTCCGCCCTTCTGTCCTTCCCTGACCATGAAGAAACCCTTGACCTGATAATAGTAGGTTGCAGACAATCCCAGATCATACTAGAAATGCCTTGGCTTCGAGCTAGGAATCCTAAGATCCATTGGATAACTGGAACACTATCTCTCCCTGACCCCTCTTGTCCAAAACAAAAACCCTTCAACACGACCCCCACTAGGTATCTCATGTGCTGGCTGGGAGCTGACCCTGACAAAAAGACCACCTCTCGACTAAAGAAGAGAGAGACTTGGCTAAAAGGAGAGTCCATTTGTAAAACTACCCTCTCCACTGAAATCATGGCCCAGGCTGGGATCAAACAGAAATCTCTCCCCAAACAATTCTCCTCCTTCACTGACATCTTTGCTGAAAAGACCCACAACCTTCTACCACCACCTCACCCCTTCGATTATGCTATAGAGCTGAAGAACTCCTTCTCTCCTTGTGTAGCCAAAATATATCCTTTGAACCCCCAGGAACAGGAAGCCTATAAGATGTTTGTTAAAGAACACCTGAAGACCAGATGTATTGTACCATCCAAATTGCCTCAAGCATCCCCATTCTTCTTCATCCCAAAGAAAGATGGTTCCCTCCGCCCTTGTCAAGACTATTGTTACCTGAATGAACACACTATAAGGAACACCTACCCACTCCCCCTCATCTCTGACCTTGTTGACAAACTAAAGGATTCCACTATCTTCACCAAATTTGACATTCAATGGGGATACAACAACATTAGAATCTGACCTGAGGACACCTGGAAGGCTGTGTTCATCATCCCTCTAGGACTATTCGAACCCACCATCACATTCTTTGGCCTTTGCAACTCCCCTGCCACATTCCAAGCCTTCATGAACCACTCTTTTCAGGACCTCATCACTGAAGGGTGGTTGGTAATATATATGGACAACATCCTCATTCATTTCTCCAAAGTCTCGACTTACCATAATGGAACTCAACTTGTCCTAGAACAACTATGTGATCTCCACCTCTCCCTCAAACTCTCTAAATGCACCTTTAATGTTCCTGAAGTTGAATATCTAGGGATGATCATTGGCAGTGGCTCTGCCAAGATGGACCCCATCAAACTCTCTGCCATCACCAAGTGGAACCCTCCCTCTAACATCAAAGGAGTCTGCTCTTTTATTGGATTCTGCAACTTCTATCGAAAGTTTATCCCCAACTTTTCCCTGATCACCACCACCCTACACCTCCTGACCAAAGCAAAACAACCCTGGACTTGAGGACCTGACCAAGAATCAGCTTTCCATACCCTCCAATGCATTTTCACCACAGAACCTGTCCTTTGCCTTCCTGATACCTCAAAACCATTCACCCTAATGTCTGACGCCTCCCTCACAGCAGTGGGTGCTATATTGATGCAGCCAGACACCAATGGCAATCTCCACCCCTGTGCCTACTTCTCCAAGACCTTGGGCTCTGCCGAACACAACTACAACATCTACGATAGAGAACTCCTTGCCACCATCCTTGCCCTAAATGAATGGCACCACTATCTTCAAGGGACTGACCACCCAGTCACTATCATTACCGATCACAAGAACCTTTCTTATATGCAAGCCCCTCAGAAGCTGTCACAACAACAAGCCAGATGGAGCATATTCCTTCAAGACTTTGACATCATCTGGGACGTCATACCCAGTTCAAAAATGGGACCTGCTGATGCCCTCTCCCATAAAGACAAGGTGGACACCTCCTCTGATAATGCTAACTCCTCTATCATCCCCAATCATGAAATCATCCAAGCCTTTGACACTGCCCTCCAATCAAAACTTGCATGTTCCTCTGCCTCCGATTCCCTGGTCAAATGTGCCCTGGAAGCGGCAGCCAACAACTCCCCCCTATTCCACAACTCCTCCCCCCTCAACTGGCTCTATGATGGCCAAAACCTATATTTCAAAAATCGCCTATATGTCCCAGAACCTGCTTGTCACAACCTCCTCACACACTTCACTCTTCCCCAGCTGGCAGCCATGAAGGTGTTTTTTGAATGCAACAACAAGTTCAACAAGACTACTGGTGGCCTGGCATTGGCACCTACATATGCAGATATATCTCTGGCTGCACCACATGTCAGGCTAATAAAGTTAACATGCACCCTGCCATCCCCCCCTTATGTCCTCTTTCCTCCTCTGCCACTCACCCCTTCCAACAAATCTCTGTCAACTTAATATCTGGCCTCCCCCTATCCCAAGGTTTTGACTCTGTCATGGTTGTGGTCAACCATGGCCTTACAAAGGGGGTAATTTTCCTCCCTTGTTCAAAAAATATCAATGCTGCTGGAGTAGCAGATCTCTTTTTTAGGCATGTCTTCCCTAGATTCAGCCTACACAACATCTGTATTTCTGACAGAGGCCCCCAATTCACTTCTGCCTTTGCCAGGGAACTTGCCTGTATCCTCTCTTACAACCTAAAACTCTCCTCAGCATACCATCCTCAAACCAATGGTGAAACTGAACGGGTCAACCAAGAGCTGGAAACCTATCTCCACATTTTCTGCCAAGGAAGACCCCAACAATGGAAAGACCTACTCCCACTAGCTGAGTTCTCCCACAACTCTGCCACCCACTCATCTACCCACCAATCGCCTTTCATGCTCATGATGGGCTATCAACCACGTTCCTACCCCCCCCTCAGAAAAACCTTTATCCCTGCTCTAGAAACCCACATGTCCATCATCTCCAAGGCATGAGAAGAAGCCCTGGCTGCATATTAGAATGCCCAACAATTAATGAAAGAATGCATCGCCTCCACCTTTCATCCCTGGAAAGTTGGCAACAAAGTTTGGTTGGAAATGTTACATTTGGACCAGGTAGGTCCTAGGTAGCCCTGGATGGGTTGCCTCAATGTTCAGTGACAATGTGTTACAATTTTCCTTGTCCACCGTGATACGTTCATCATTTCCTTTTGTCACAACCACGCTTTCCCCTTTGCTTACACCTCCTATGACTCCTTCTTAGTCATATTCTATGCAGACAACGTCCTCTTAACCCCTCTCTTCTGACCACCTTATCCTGGGACTAATCCTTCTACAACATTCTCTTATACGTTGTGTATTCTGATCTCTCCATTGTCATCAAGCCTTACCTTTGTTGGTTCGAGTCCAACGTTTTAGCTTGGTTGACCTCTTTTAGTCACTTGGTCCATGCAGTGGTTGGCTTTTGTTTGTCTTTCTTGAATCTCCGCTATAAGCTGTATTATATAAACCTAGAAGTCCCCTCCATGTACTTCAGCTAGTTCTACGCAATTCAGCGCACTACTCTGCTCACTCTGCGTGATCCTTGTCCCAAGTCTTGTTCTCCAGACGTTGTGTCTCTTTGTGAGTACCTCCTGGTGTTCAAGAAGTTTAGCCTCGAGCATAGAAGTGCTCTCAACGTTACACGCCATGCGTACCACCTGGTCCATATCACCGATGGTGACGAATGGAAAATCTCCTTCTGAACACGCTATGGTTCATATGAGTGGCTTGTTATGCCATTCAGACTAACCAATGCACCTGCAGCTTTCCAGCAGTTTGTCAACTCTATCTTTGCTGATCTTCTCGACATCTCTGTGATCATCTATTTGAATGATATCCTAATCTTTTCCACCAACAAGGCATCTCATAAGGAGCATGTCCGTGAAGTCCTCCAACGACTCCGGAAACACGGCCTTTATGCTAAACCAGAAAAATGTGAATTCAATACCGACTCCATGGAGTACCTCAGATATCAACTTTCACCCTCCGGGCTCACCATGTCCGCTGACAAGGTTAGGGCTATCCTTGATTGGCCAGAGCCTTGGAAAGTCCGGGATATTCAATCATTCCTCAGTTTCGCTAACTTCTACCGCCATTTCATCCACGACTATTTCAGTCTCGTAATTCCACTCACCCATCTCACCCATAAGGGTATTCCCTGGGACTTCAATGACACCTGCCGTTCCGCCTTCCGTCGCCTGAAAGAGGCATTCACCTCCACTCTGATCCTCACTCATTGAATTCCTGATGCCCTGCTAATCGTTGAGACTGACACCTCCAATTATGCGATCACTGATATTCTTTCCCTCCAGTCCCTGAATGAGGAAGTCTGGCCTATTGCCTTTTATTCCCATACTCTTACAGCCCTGGAACTCAATTATGACACCCATGATAAGGAGCTGCTAGCCAGTCATGAGTCCTTCCGGACTTGGTGGCACTACCTTGAAGGTTCTGGTACACCTATTGATGTCGTCACTGACCACAAGAACCTGGAATACTTCTTGACCACTAAACTTCTGACCTGCAGACAAGCCTGTTGGTCAGAGTTCCTTTCCCAGTTCAATATGGTCGTCTGCTTCCATCCTGGACGCTTAGGTACCAAACCCAACTCTCTGACCAGACGATGGGACATCTATCCCAAAGAGGGGGATAGGGCCTATGCCCGTATCAATCCACACAATTTCTGACCCATCTTCACTCAGGAGCAGCTAATCGCATCCCTCCGAGCCACTTCCCTAGCAACTCCGGTACTCCACACTGCCTCCCTGTTTGACCTTGAATCCCTCCATAACGATATCCTATCCGCTCTTCCCTCCGATCCCATTGCTTCCGTCCACTTGTCCACCTCTGAACCACCCGACTCTCACTGGAAAGTAGACCCTGAAGGCTTCCTGCATCTAGACAATTGTATCTTTGTCCCCAACACCGATGACCTCCACCTCCAGGTCCTCCATTACAAGCATGATCACCCGCTCTCCAGACACTTCAGACAAAACTGGACATTAGAACTCATCCGATGAGAATACACCTGGCCTGGCATTCATACCTTTGTCAAAGAGTATGTCTCCTCTTGTACAGCTTGCACCTGAGCCAAGGTCCCTTGTCACAAGCCCTATGGACTCCTGAAGCAACTCCCTATTCCCATTAAACCCTGGAACTCCATCTCCATGGACTTCATTGAGCAACTCCCTGCCTCCTCTGGCCACACAGCTATCCTAGTTGTTGTTGATCGTCTGTCCAAACAATGTATCTTCATCCCCACAAACGACCAGGTAACATCCCCAGAGTTAGCCAAGCTCTTCCTACTCCACGTCTTCTCCAAGCATGGAGTTCCATCCCACATCACCTCTGACTGTGGATCAGAGTTTGTCTCCCACTTCTTCTGGTCTCTCAGGAAAGCCCTCGACATCTGTCTTCACTTCACCTCAGGCTATCACCCAGAAGGTGATGGTCAAACTGAGCGTATGAACCATGTAATGTTGAGAGCACTTCTTATGCTTGAGACAATAGTTACCTGGACTTTGGGAGGTACTCACGAAGAGACACAACATCCAAAGAGCGGAACTTCAAGAGGATGCGACACGAGGAGCACAGTAGTGCGTTATATAAACGTAGAACTAGCTAAAGTACATGGAGGGGATTGCTAGGTTCTTATACAATACAGCTTATAGCAGAGATTCAAGAGGGATAAACAAGGACCAACCACTGCACGGACCAAGTAACCAAAAGAAGTCAGTCAAGCTGGAATGTTGGACTCGAACCAACAAAGATAAGGCTTGACAACTATGAAAAGATCAGAACACGCAACGTATGAGAGAACATTGTAGGAGAGTTAGTCCAAGTATAAGGGCATCAAAAGAGAGGGGTCAAGAGGACGTTGTCCATGTAGAATATAACTAGGAAGGAGTCATAAGAAGTGTAAGTGAAGGGGAATGCGTGGTTATGACAAAAGGAAATAATGAACGTATCATGATGTACGAGGGAAATTGTAACATTACCCTCTAAGTAGCCTTGAGCCACTGGCGAAAGTTCATCAATCTCACTCTGCTCCATCCTCCAGGTTGGAAGTAAGCTCCTCAAGGATAGTAGCGTCCCAGATAATGCAATCATCCACAGTGTGTCCCAAGTGATCACAGTTGCCACAACGTTGGTGGGGGCAGTATCGATTACCATGTCCCCAGTGAAGATAGAAGGAGCATTGGTTTCAGAGACAGGATGTAGGTGGGTGTCTGGATGCCAAGATGTGGCAGTGGGGACCGGCGTACAATGGGCAATCGACCTTCCAGTGTCTGCGTCGGCGACAGAGGAGGCATTCGTCATTGGTTCTGTCATGAGGGAAGGGGCGGCTTCAGGTTGGGATGGTTTGGAAGGGGGAGGAGAGTACATTGCCGTGAATAGTTTTCCAATGGATGATGAGGTGATCAGGGTGATCAGGAGAGGGGATGTCTAAGGGAACAGCTAAGGTGGGGTCTGGTGAAGGGATGGAGAGGCGTTCAATGAGCAGAGGATGAGGGAGTGGAGAGGGGGACGCGGGTATGCTGGCTAAGGGTCAAGTGGGGATAAGGTCGTGCTCCAGGTAGGAGGAACATTCGTTCTCGGTGAGGATGTTAAATACGGGGAGAAGAATGGTGGAGAGCTGAGGAGAGGGGGTTGGCAAGGCAGCTATGAATTGATCGAAACCTAAGTCATGTAATAGATCCAGTGCAGTGATCGGGGAAATAGAAAGGGCAGTAGTCAAGGCAACGTCTGAGAGGTTATCTACAAATGAAGGTTTCATAGAGACGTAAGTGTTGTAGGCTCGGCGAGTGGTATGGTAGAGGCATATGGCTGAGATGAGGGGAGTTTGGTCAGCAAACGAAGATAAGTGTTCAATGTTGTACATAACACAAGCGGTCTCTAGGATTTGGGCATAGAGAATGTGGCGGGGTAATTCTGGGAGGAGGGAGGCTTGAATGGAGAGTGCGAGAAGGCTAGATTGAGACATGATTTTTGGATGAATTGTGATGGCTGTGGTGGTGGGAGTAGATGGCAAAGGGAGCAGAGGATATGAAGAGTAGTGCAGTGCAGGAGAAGGCGAAGAGGATCCAGAGGGGGGTGGGGAAATGGCTCATTATCTTTTTAGGGATAATTTGTACTCATCTAATAGTTGTTTGGCGTTGGTAAGGTTTGACTCAGGTTTCCAGGTGTTTTCCGATGGGGTGTAACCTTTCCA
>JBBPKJ010001097.1:0-13039 GCA_038089195.1 Brasilioporus rufonigricans | reverse complement strand
TATGATTTCCGACGTGATGTCCATGGTCCAAATCATGTGCCAAGTAACCTCGGTGTCTTCATATTTCATATTTACAATTACCCGTATTATATTACGGTGTCTTGGGGGGCTCACATCCTTGCGACATGGTTCGTTCTTGAAATGAATGAACCAAGGCGTGCTCCGTGCTGACACTTTTGGCAGTTTATTGCTTGACTCGCTGTCTTATTTTGATAAGATGAAGTTTCTTGTGGGTCACAAGCGCAGTTACAGGTTAGTCTATGCCTCATTTTTGAAACCATCGTGCTCATTAATGGTCTTACAGTATTAATGAATATAATTATGTACAAGACACATCTGACTTGGGAAGGTCGGGTCACCTTCACTTATCCTCGGCTCTACGGGGCAACAGCATAATAACACAACTTTTTTGTTATCTGATTCACCTTTCACAAATTCATCACAGCTGACCCACCAACACCAAGGAATCTGGATCCCATGCAAGTACTTGATGCAATTTAATTGCCTGTTTGATCGCCACTAGTCAAATGGTTCAATCGGTAGCATGCGGCCAGGCCTTGCCTGAACTCGATCCACACAGGATTTCATTGCCCCCACAGCAGATATAGCCTTGTACAGCAAGCAATGCCATGTGACTCGATCGTATACTCTCCGCTGTGGTATTCTGGAATACTCGCATGGACGAAAGCTCAAGGCAAGACAGGCGTCTTCTGTGATCTTCATTCCGTGCCTCGAATAGGTAGGCTGTGGTTCCGCCACATGCTGATTACATGAGTGCCAGAACGGATTAATAATGTAAGAGATATGGAGTGAAGGTGTCTTGATGATTCGTCGAAGAATTGTTCGGGAGGCATCTAAAGACCGTCGGGCGTTCCCGGTCATGCCTCCAATTCACACTCCAACGTCCAGGTCGATTGTGAATTCCTTTCTGTTTGCAGGTGCGTATTGTGGGTGTGTGCTATGGATTATCATAGGATGCCATCGTTGGACTGGACTTCATGCATCATATTTGAGCCGGAGTCCGCACCAAACAGGATCTTTTGCCTAGCCACCGAATCACCGGCCGGCGGCGGTGCTCTGGAAATAGGCATCGCCTCCGTGGGGATATGACTGCTATAGTGCCATGCGCGGATATGCCAGCTGCCAATTTTCCGTATACTATGGGGATCTGAATCTGACCAAGTGCGGCCAGGGCTCCGCCACTGTCCTTGGATGGGTCTCTTGGTTACTACACGAATTACACAACAGAATCGCATTTGTATCGGTTGAAAATGGAGCGGTTGGATCGGACGCGGATATATTCGGGATAAAGGTCGAAAAGCGGAAGGCTATCGGATCCGTAAAGTCCATCCGGAAGGATCCTGAATGACTCGACTACTTGTAGGGAATGCAAGGGATCATCTGGTATAGTTTGTATAGATACGAACGAACCACCATGTGGTTGTAGTCTAGGCGATATACGCATCACTATTTAGATGGCTTGAATCATACAATAACCTGTCCTTGGAGTTATCTCGCGAGGCGACTAGTTCCGACAGTAGCCGAGTCACGTGACTTCGAAATATGACACCAGATCGATTTCCTTGATTCCCATCCCTCAAACGCAGCTCTGAGTTTCTCGGTAGGTTCAGGAAGAGTTTTTAAGGGTTCGGATTACTCACGTTATACATCCTCTTCATCTTTTTTTTCTGACCAGCATCTCGTACGATCCTGCAACAGAAGCATCGCCATGGGTGTCCTTGATATCGTTCCCGTGCGTGATGACTCAGGCCCGGGTGAGGGACTCGATCTGATCTACCCGACCCGTCTAGGCCGGCGTTTTGACTGGAGACAACGTCCGCAAGTTGTTCGACTACGCAAAAGCAAACCAGGTACAGTTGACCACCCCCGATCAGAGATAGTCACCGCACTGACGCTGTGACCGTGATCGCAGTTTGCCATTCCGGTGAGTGACCCAGTTTTATGAATGATCGAATGATTTTACGAGCACATGTTCCTTACCGTAGGCTATCGTGAGTCGCAGCGCATTACCTTCGTGACGCAGTATCGATGACCTGATGTTACCAGAATGTAACCTCTTCCTCCACGGCGAACGCTGTCTTAGAAGCAGCAAGGTCAATACATCCACCGTGCATGTCTGTCATGACTGATATCGTGTTTCAGAGATATCAAAGCACCGATTATTCTCCAAGTTTCTCAGGGAGGGAGCGCATATTTTGCAGGAAAAGGGCTCAAGAACGACCAGCAGCAAGCTTCCATTGCTGGTGCGAAAGCAGCTGCCCTGCACATAAGAACTGTCGCAAAGGAGTATGGCGTGTATGTGTTCTTTCTGTCTAGTTGATTGCCTGGTCTGATGATTCACTGCTGCTTATAGTCCTGTCGTACTTCATAGCGACCACTGCGCGCATAAACTCTTGCCCTGGTTCGATGGCATGCTTGCTGCTGACGAGGAGTATTTCAAGGTCCACCAAGAACCCCTCTTTTCTTCTCACATGCTTGACCTCTCCGAAGAACCCAAGGAAGAAAATATCAAGACATGTGTCGAATACTTTAAGAAATTGGCACCTCTCGGTATCTGGCTCGAGATGGAGATCGGTATTACGGGCGGCGAAGAGGACGGTGTAGACAATTCGGGCGTCGACAATGCTGCACTGTACACCCAGCCGGAGGATGTGTACGACGTGTACACTGCTCTGAGCAAGATTGGTCCCAACTTCAGTATTGCTGCTGCGTTTGGGAACGTACACGGTGTTTACAAACCAGGAAACGTCAAGTTGCACCCAGAGCTTTTGGGAAAACACCAATCTTACGCGAGCGAGCAGCTGCGTGGCAAGGAGAAGCAGCCTTTGTGAGCCCATTTCAGTGCCTGTGACGGAATATATGCTGATGGATTCAGGTACCTGGTTTTCCACGGAGGCTCTGGCTCGACCAAGGAGGAGATCAAAATTGCTGTTAACAACGGTGCCGTCAAGATGAACGTGGACACTGGTAAGAGTACGGCCACCGCTGCGCCGTACATGATCTGATGTTTTCTTCCCATAGACACCCAGTTCGCTTATCTCACCGGTATCCGAGTATGTCCGATCGCCCGATCGCCATCTTTCCGTCCCTGACCTGGATGTACTTCTAGGATTTCGTCAACAAGAAGAAAGATTACCTTCAGACCCAAGTTGGAAATCCTGAGGGACCTGACAAGCCGAACAAGAAGGCATGTTCTCCGCCTAGAACGTGACTGCACGCTCATTACCCGTCTCCAGTACTACGACCCTCGTGTCTGGGTCCGCGAAGGTGAGAAGACACTTGTCGAGCGTGTCAAGGAAGCGTGTGCGGATTTGGGCAATGTCGGTGAGTTGACCTGCATCTGCCTATCCTGCCCCTCGGTTGTTGATACCGTTTGTGCTGTGAAGGTCGTTTGTAAAGGCAAATTTCGTGAAGGAAACTCGGATCGTCAAAGATGTACTGTTTATCCTAGAACCTTGTTCCCAACCGAGTTGGTTAGACGAGTTGTACACAACACTGCTGCATACAATATACACTTCTGAGCTTCGGTTTCAACTCTTTGACGCTTGACCAGTCTTCTATGAGCAACTCGGAAGAGAATCTTCCATTTAAATATACTTCTTGATAAGCGCGCCGAAGCTCGTCAAACTCGGTTCCCGCTTTTGTTGACTCGAAACTTGGACGTTCTGAATTCCCATCCACCATACGCAAATTCAACTCGCAGGCCGTAACGGCCAAATAGCCGAATCATGGCAAAGGAGATCCGTGAGTCACTTCAGAAATATTCCTCGCTTCATCCACTCATGACGCACGTGACGTGGCCCAGTTCGAATCCTCCTCCTCCTCCCCTTTTTCTTCGTGGTCGAGTTCGCGCGCGGGGCGCTCTGGGCAGCGCGTGCCGTCGACGAGCCCGACCGCGATGGGTCCCTCTTACGCGCGTTCGTTGCTCTGCTGGTCAGCTTCCTCGCCGTCGTGCCAAAGCCGGTGTGGACGCTCGTCATGTACGTGGCGTGGCTGGCGTGCATGCCAGTGCAAAGCATGTTGTGGCTTTGTGGTGTTGGACGGGAAAACATTTGGAAACGTGAGTGGACGCCGCGTCGTCTGCGCTTCGTTCGTTGGACGGGGCGTGGAGATGTCGCTGGCAGTGTTGTTCTCGAACCAATGTTGTTGAACCTGTCTGCTATATAGGATCTCCCGGCGCTGTGACGCGCTGGTACGCACATAGACGTGCGCGGCACGCCAAGATGCGAAGTGGACGACACAAGGAAGAGCATGATTCGGAATGTATGGTGTGCAATGCGGAATCTCGGAAGGCGCGTTCCTCGAAGACGGTGTTGGATAGGACGGCGTAGAGCGCCGACTCGTTGTAGTTGAAACTCTTGAAGGACTAGATGGGCAGGTGATTTTTGTTGTGCTTTATCTTGCGTTCTGCGCTTGGGCTGTAGAGTACTGATGTCATTCATCACGCGTACTACTAGTACTAGAAGCTGTATCGGTACTGGACGAGGGGTTTTGTGTCCCCGTCGACGTTCATCAACGCCATGTTTGATGTCACATCGTTGGGTGTGTTAGCCGCCCCCGCGTCCGAGTTGCGGCTGACAGGTTGAAATACGAACCCCTGAGCCCAGACTGTCTTTCTCGCAAACAGACATCACGCCAACAATGTCCATCCTCATAACACCCTACCAGGTCTTCGTAGCTGCCTATCGCTTGGTCGTAGTTTCGTGGAACGCGTGTATCGTCTTCCTGCAGGTCATTCGATCGGTAATGCAAGAAGCCAAGCAAGAGGCGGCTGAAGTGATGGCGTTGCTCGATGGCAGCGCTCCTGTGACGGTCAGCCCGTACCGGTGATCCGGTTACCATCAAGCTTGTTTTGCTGATCGGCGTCTGCCCGCAGGATGTGATCACGTCGACATCGTTACTACTCGACGCATCTGGGCCCACGACCCCATGGCAAATGTTGATCATCGCGAGGGCGTCATCGTTCATACTTCTCCTCCGGCTGTCGAAGCAACGCGTGCTCCATCTGGAAGTAGACGAGGTGTGTACCATATCAGATCGGCTGTTCGAGGCATTGCTCGATTCGTCATCTGATCGTTCTGGACCCGGACAGAGGTTTATCGTCGCCAAGCTGGAGGTGATCCGGACAGAGTTGATGCTGCACGTGCAGCACGTCCCGCGTTTGGTGGGTCACACCGACCCGGGCTTCTCAGACCGATGATGGGTGAGGCTGATGCAGGCGGTGGTAGTTACAGATGCCGATCGGGACACACGACACGCAGCTTGTCAAATATACGCCAATGAAGCTGCCGTATCTCTGGAAGGAAGAACAGGCGAGCTCGGGGTGCGGGGGGGTCATTGAGGGGTCAATTGTGCCCGCAGCAGCAGCGTCTCCTATCAGAGCGGGATCGGAAGGATGTTCTCGCCGGAAGAAGTATGTTCAACTGCTCACAGAAGGCGCACTGCGACGTCGGTTGCACAAGGATCGGCTCGGGCATGGTGGGTCGAAGGGTGTGCTGAAGAAAGGGACGGGCGTTGCGAAGACTCACGGGGAGAATGTCGGCAAGAGGAAGGCGTTGGCGAACGCGACGAACACTGGAATTATGCACAGTGAAGGGATCACTGACGCGGATGGGACCTCGGATGAAACACGAGGACCAGAGATGGGTATTGCAGAGACGCCAAAGCAGGTGCGGATGGAACGAAACATCCACGCCGCACTCAGCGAGAATCTATCGATCCCGAACATGGCGCAGGCAGCGTCGTCGCGCAAGGCAGCCAAGAATGTTCAACAGCTACAGCGGTCGAATTCACAATATTCCTTGCGACGCAAGCGTGGACAGTTCGACTTGTATGCCCAAGGGGTAACCAGCGATTTCAGTTTGCTGTCCAAGATGGGTCACGGAAGTGACTGAGGTAATCGCATTCTAATCTGCAGGACTCGTTATCACCACGCCTATGGGGTTTTCCATTTCAGCTGATGTAGATAGTTTGTAAGTTCGGCGCATTGTGAAATTTGGGGTACGTTGATTGTTGAATATTGCAGAAGTGATTGCAGAATGAATGTAGGCCCTTATCACTGATGACGGTGAGGTGAGACTCGGTAAAGCCAATGGGTACGACGTCAATCGTTTTCCGGGGACAGTCCACACGCCGATGGCGAAACGTTGGCGGTGAACCGCCTAAACAGGTCTAGGTACCTTTGCTGTGCCCCCGGCACAGCGTGTAAAAATTCCGAGATAAAGATATGAGCAGATCACCAAACGTCACCCGGTGGGGTAATTCAGTCCGGTCCGCAACTGTCCCCTGGCTTGATGAAATTCAAGGGACCAGTCCCGACTGGTTTTGGGACGTGTATCATGGTACTTGCAAACCTGGAACTGCCGGTAAATACCCTGCTTGGAAAAGGGGAGAAGAAGAGTCCACCTGCGACGTTCGGTCCCGGATTTCGCGGGTTTTAATCCGCCAGACGAGTAGATGTGCTTCTCTGTGTTTCGCATGGCCGAGATACATATCCCTAGCCAAGTTTGGCGATCGTGTGACTTCTAACCGAGGCACGGATTAGTAATTGTCTTGGGTGACTTTGTCATCCAGTGAGTGGATGACGTAATCGACAACTGGTACAAAAACTTCGCAGAGTGAATGTCGCCAACGTCACACAAGATGAGGCTTGTGGAGTGCCGCGACCGGGGAGACGGATGGCGCTGGATATCCCAGCTGAGAGACTTTGATTTGTCCCTCTGCGCCGAGGAAGGTGTCATCCTCACCGCCTTCCTTACCATCTTCCTTCTTGCCGGCACCACACGAATCTACTTCTCGCATGCTCCAAAGCGCGACATTTCCCGCAATAGCCACTGGCGACTCTGGTCCAAGCTCGTGAGTCGCGTCGTTTCCGCGCTTTGCACGTGCTGATTCTGTTTCAGACACTTATCGGTCTCGCGTTCCTGACGAGTCTAGCCACTCTATCATTCATTCTCACCGACCAGATCAGCACGATCGCCGTTCAGCTACCCCATGCACTAGAGCCGCTCGCGCTCCTGGTCGCTCTCTGTTTGACCAAGGTCAACCATCTCCGAACGCGGTCGTCCTCCACGATCCTACTACTGTTCTGGCCTTCCTACACCGTTGGATTGTCGATTTGGACACGTTCTTATGTGGAAACGTTTCCCGCAATGCCACTTGTTCCTTTGAAGTGGACCGTTCTCTTTCTAGGGTTGTTGTCCTTTGTGCTCGAATGTATCTCTCCTGACGATACCTCCGAGTCGAATACCGAGAACCCGACGCTGACGGCCAACATATTCAGCATATGGTCATTTGCATGGATTACTCCTCTTCTGCACAAAGGATCCCGTGTTGTGATCACGGAAGACGATCTGCCGGCACTCGTCCCCAGCGACGAGTCTGCCAACCTTGGAAGTGACCTTGAGCGCGCGCTCGAGAAACAGTGTGTAGAATTTAGCTCTGAATTACATCGGCTAATCTACGTCCAGCTCTGGATTATGGACCGCCCTTTTTGTAGCCTATGGAATTCCTTATCTCGGTGCTGGACTTCTGAAGCTCATGCAGGACAGCCTGGCTTTCGTCCAACCCATCCTGTTACGTGCGCTTCTGTCTTACATATCTGAATACCAGGAAAGGAAATACGGAGGGTTAATGGGTGATGCTACTCCCCTGTTGGGGTATACCATCGCTATCCTCATGTTCGTCGCATCCATGGTCCAGACAGTCATCCTTCACCAAGTAGCTCTCCATCTCATTGATTGTTGTTTCGTGACTGAATAGCATTTTCTTCCAGTATTTCCAATTATGTTTCGAGACTGGGATGCGTGTCCGTGCGGGCCTTGTGACAGCGATTTACAAAAAGGCACTAGTGCTTTCGAGCGACGAACGGGGTCGTACCACGGGGGATATCGTGAACCTGATGTCGGTCGACACGACTAGACTGCAGGATCTTTGCACATATGGACTAATTGCCATCTCAGGGCCATACCAGGCATGTGACTCCCTTCACCTTCCGTTCAAAGTCCCTTCTGACTAATCGTCCTGACATCAGATCATCCTTGCATTCATTTCTCTCTATAATCTTCTTGGGTGGTCCGCGTTTGTCGGTGTAGCTATCATGATATTTTCTATCCCCTTGAATACCTTTATTGCAGGGATTCTGAAGAGGATGCAGGAGCGACAGATGAAGAATCGGGATCAACGCACGAGGTTGATGAGCGAATTACTCGCTAACATTAAGAGGTAATTATGTTCTCTGACGCTGTGATGCATGCTTAGACTCCAGCAAGCATTAAGCTGTATGCATGGGAATATGCATTCATTCGTCGGGTGTTGCACGTCCGTAATGATTTGGAGCTCAAGATGCTCCGAAAGATAGGGATCGCCACGGCGATGAATGCGACCCTATGGGTTGGTATTCCGAGTATGTCCTGTAGTCCTCGGTGATCCCCTGCTATTGACCATGCAACAGTGATTGTTGCATTCAGCTCTTTTGCGACAGCTTCAGTATTTTCGACAATCCCCCTTACTGCCGACGTCATTTTCCCTGCCATTTCCCTCTTCATGCTTCTCCAATTCCCTCTTGCGATGGTATGCAAGTATCTGGATTCGATCAAATTCATGCCACTCATGTTCTTCACATAGTTTAGTCAAGTGACCTCCAACGTTATCGAAGCGCTCGTGTCGGTCAAACGTCTTTCCGAGTTCTTGGGTGCGGAGGAATTACAGAAGGATGCTGTCAAGCGGATCGATAAACGTTCATTGTCCATCGGTGACGAAGTGTTGTCCATCACGGATGGAGAGTTCCAGTGGACTAAAAACGGCATTCAACCTGCCCTCGAGGGCGTTAATTTGACAGTACGGAAAGGCGAGTTAGTGGGAGTCCTCGGTAGAGTTGGAGATGGAAAAGTGAGTGCTGTTCCTGCAGCAGAAGAAATACGTGTTGAGGAAACGATGTCCAGAGCAGTCTGTTGTCCGCCATCATTGGTGACATGCGCAAGACGGAAGGAAGCGTTGTATTATCTGGCACTGTGGCTTATGCCGCTCAAAATCCTTGGTATGTGTGAAATCCTGGTTGTCGGCACCGAGTTTACACATCTACTTTTAGGATTTTGTCGGCCACTGTCCGCGACAACATTCTCTTCTCGCACACATACGATGAATCTTTCTATAATCTTGTCATTGAAGGTATACACTCTTGTTATTCGACGGGAATGGCTCGCTCACCACTGCACTTAGCTTGTGCGTTGACGCCCGATCTGGCGGTCCTTCCTCAGGGCGATATGACTGAAGTCGGTGAAAAGGGTAAGTTTCTACGCAATGACTTGGTGAAGATCTGATGACGAGGTCATGCAGGCATTACTGTAAGTGGGTTTCCTTTGTCGTAGATGGCCTCATGCTTCTTATCTGTGATTATAGTTGAGCGGTGGGCAACGTGCTCGGGTTGCACTAGCGCGTGCGGTGTATGCCAGAGCAGACTTGTGAGTTGGGGAACTGTGAAGATGGTTCTCGGATGGTGACTTGTTGGCATAGGGTCTTACTTGATGATGTCTTGGCTGCGGTTGATTCTCATGTTGCCCGCCATGTTTTCGGTGTGTTATCTATTTCTCGTCTGGACTTAGTCCGTACCACCGTCTGATATTCGGGCTTTCAAGATAACGTCATCGGTCCTCAAGGTCTCCTTGCCACCAAAGCTAGAATTCTCGTTACCAACAGTATTGCATATCTCAAGCATTTCGACCAGCTCGCATATTTCCGGCGTGGTGTGATCCTTGAGTGTGGATCGTATCAACAGCTCGTCTCAAACACCGATAGCGCGGTGCGCAGGCTGATGTAGGTCCTGTTTCACTGACGTGCTTGGCAGTTTTAAATATGGATCTGCAGTCTAAATCATGCCTCAAATGGTTCCTCATCTGGAGCGGTAAGCGGAGCAGCGACCCCGGCGCGAACAGGCAAGAGTGGCTTTAACACGCCACGGACGAGCGACATGCAAACGACTCTTATCGACGATACTGACTCAACGGACAATGTAGAGAAGGTGATCCGGCGCACGAGCTTCGCCAAGCCGGTCATCGCGCCTCTCCCTTCTGCACGCGAGGGGACGCAGTCGGGGTTGTCCAAGGAGCACAGCGAACAGGGACGAGTGAAGAAGGAGGTGTACTACCAATACCTTCAAGCGGCATCCAAGGCGGGCTTTTCTTTCTTCATACTCGCCACAATCTTAGGTCAAGGGACGTCGGTCATGTCTACATTCATGCTTCGTCTCTGGGGTGAGAGCAATCGGGAGTCTGGGGGGAACGCCGGGTTGATGGACCCTTACCTGCTGGGATATGGTTTCTTCAACTTGATGTCTATCGTGTTCGGTGGGGTGTCGGGACTACTGATTTGGGTTCTGTGCTCGTTGAGGAGTTCCAAGTATTTACATGATGCGGTACGTTTATCGGGTCTCAGTTGGAAAGCGCTGACTAATTGTTCGACAGATGTTGGACTCGGTGATGAAGGCGCCATTGAGTTTCTTTGAAACGACCCCCACTGGGAGGTATGGTGATCGTCGATATGTCTACTGGCACATGCTGACCGGCGATCGAAGAATTTTGAATTTGTTTTCGCGTGATATTTATGTCGTCGACCTGGTTCTTGGGAGGGTGAGTACATCGCCTGCCGACCGCATCCATGTCTAATTGCATACCAGGTCATTCAAAACTTGGCCAGGACCTGCGCCTCGACTGCGTCCATTCTTTTAGTCATTGGGATCAGTTTCCCTCCCTTTATCCTTGCCGTCTTTCCCCTGTCGTGGTTTTACTATCGAGTCACTGTGTAAGTCAACCGACTCATCTTTGGCCCGCCTCATGATCCTCGTGTTTTTCTTCAGCTACTACCTTGCAACCTCGCGCGAGCTCAAGCGCTTAGATGCTGTCTCCAAGTCACCGATCTTTGCTTGGTTCTCGGAGTCCTTGTCTGGACTGTCCACGATCCGAGCTTATAATCAACAGGCGATCTTCACCACACAAAACGCGCGCCGGATTGATCGAAACCAAATGTGTTACCTTCCTAGTACTACTGTCAACAGGTGGCTCGCGGTCCGTTTGGAATTCCTTGGTTCGGTCATCATTTTGTGCACCGCGACCTTGGCCGTCGCTGCGGTAGTGACGAGCAACGTGGATGCTGGCCTTGTCGGGATGGTTTTGTCGTATGCGTTGAGCACGACGGGCGCGTTGGTGAGTTCATTGCAACCTCACGTTCGCGTTTGGTCACTGAGAGTGTGGGTCGTGGGAAGAACTGGCTTGTGCGTTCGGCGAGCGAGGTGGAGCAAAATGTGGTCAGCGTGGAGCGAATCACGCACTATGCGAACGATTTGCCTTTTGAGGCACCCCGCGAATTGCCTGATAGCAAGCCAGCCGTGGGCTGGCCTGGTGCTGGCGAGGTCGAGTTCCGGTGGGTTAAATTCGTCGGTGTGTCCGGGAGAAGGCACTGACGTCGTGTGCAGCGAGTATTCGATGAGATATCGACCTGAGCTAGATTTGATATTGAAGGAGATTTCCTTGACCGTCGTACGTATCTCTTATTCGCTTGACCTTACATCGACTTTGACGTGCCTTTCATTAGAAACCAAAAGAAAAGATTGGTATCGTTGGAAGGACAGGCGCCGGAAAGTCGTCGGTGAGTCTCTTTCCTTGCTGGTTTTAATCCTCTGATTCCTGGTTGTCAGTTACTTCTTGCGTTGTTCCGTATCATCGAGGCGGCGTCGGGAAAGATCTTTATAGATGGGGTGGACATTAGCACGATTGGTTTGCATGACTGTATGCCCCTTTGGTGATACCTCTTGACCTGGCACTGATCTGTTATCTTGACAGTACGTTCGGTGATCTCGATCGTCCCTCAGAGTCCAGATCTATTCGAAGGTACCCTCCGGGAGAACATTGATCCCCTAGGTGAATACCAAGATGTAGACATTTGGGTCGCACTAGAACACGTCGGTACCTTCCTACTGTCTGTTCATTGTTCCATTTAACGAGCCGTGTGCTGTCAGTCACATTTGAAGTCGTACGTGGAGAGCCTACCTGAGGGCCTTGATGCACCGGTCCAAGAGGGCGGCTCGTCACTGTCGGCTGGACAAAGGCAGTTGTTGTGCTTTGCGAGGGCGCTGTTGAGAAAGGCAAGTGTTGTTCGGCAGTTGGTTTGAGAGCATGTTACTGAATCGCCCGTGTTGCGATAGTCCAAGGTCCTCGTCCTCGACGAAGGTATGTTTGTGCACCTCCTGGTTTATTAGTGACGTGTGGATACTGAATGCTTTCACATCGACACAGCAACGTCTGCTGTCGACTTGGACACGGACCATGCGATTCAAGAGATCATCCGAGGACCGTTGTTCGATGATGTGACGATACTGACGATTGCGTACGTGTTTTCTCTCAGTCTTGTCTGACGGGTGCGTTTGCTGATGGCCCACGTTTCCCCGTTCTCGCCCGCGTTTCTCTTTTTGCTTTACTTACACAGACACCGCTTGAACACCATCATCGAGTCAACTCGCGTCCTGGTGCTTGATCACGGTCGGGTGGCCGAGTTTGATGCACCGGCGGTGTTGTTGGCGGATCAGTCGAGTCGGTTTTATTCGATGGCGCTGGAGGCTGGGTTAGTGCAGGATGGCGAGGCCGGACAAGATGGGCGAGAGCAAGCAGGGGAGCAGGGGGCTGTGGGAGAAAAGGAAGACTAAGAGGGCAAGGGGGCTTGTGGAACGTCGAAGGGAGGGAGGGGTGTCACATTTCATTAAGTCTTCACTTGTGTAAAAATTGAACGCGAGGATGTTTGGAGAGTTGGCTTATTTGGGTCAATGAGGATGATGGCCCTCAGCGGATTGTTTGCATCCAAGGCCGTTGCCAAACATCTAGAGCTGAACATCACGTTACATAATGTTGGCTATGAGCTCACGTAGTACGAGATATAAGGAATATATTGGATGGATATCCGCCCGGTATACTCGGGTTTATATACTACTTAGATACAATGTACTAGAATAATCTATAATGTACGATTAGTA
>JBBPKJ010001096.1:0-13050 GCA_038089195.1 Brasilioporus rufonigricans | reverse complement strand
GGCATGAACTTGGATCCAGGTCTATCAAGAGTAAGGACATGTCGGAAATGACACGAGTTTGTGACCGAGGCGGAGGAGGCGAGGTGAATATCCTCTCCAATGAGATCCAAAGAAGATACCGTGTCCCTAGTCAAAATCATCTTACGATGCCATAAAGGGAATAATAAATGGGTTCAACATACCAGAACCCCACAAAATGAACCCTCACACCACCCGGCCAACAAAAGTCCCTCCTGAATTGTACTGCAGACTCTTTTGTCATGGGGTCATTAGAGTTGATGGAAAGGTAACAGCGATACGCCCTATGATAATACACTCATCAAGTATTGATTCATGCAAAACAATATGTGGATAAGAAATGTTGCGCATGCTGACCTCATGGACCATACTAGCAAGTATTCCTACCTGATATGCGCCTTGAAGGGATCCTGCAAAATGCACTCACTATCACCCGCTGGTCTAACAGCAAGCTCAGACGCACCAAACAAGTATATTTGGTCCCCCTGCTGATAGGTTTCTGCTAACCAGTTGTACGCATCCATCACGTTTTTCTCCACATTCCTGTACCAGCACAGTGCATAAGTTGGGAGAGGGAATGTTTATCCAGGACAACTTACCGACTCGGAGGCATTTCCATTTCAGACGAGCCTTGGGTGACATTTCGCACGTGATCCAACGAAGGTAAATCAGCGGCCTGGTGTGCACCGACGCCCTCCAAATAAAGTTTATGCTGCTCAAGTTCAGGACTATATCCGTCGAACACACGGTCATACAACATCATGACATTTGTTTTCTTTAGGACTCCAATCAGCTCTGGACGATCGTGACACAGACAATCAGTTACCTCAATAGAGCCAGGTTTGTTAGATGTGCCATCAATAAAAACGGCAAGGTTCTTCCGATTCACCGAGGCACTTTGGCAGGTGCTGCATCTAGATGGCGGAAAATTTCGTGCCACGCTCTCAGGGGGCGAAAAGGTCAGGTCGAGTCCATCATTATCGGAACTCAGTACCGAAATCTGGGAAATGGAATAGATCGTTGATAATCGCTCTTGGAGAACGTATGAGGACTGATCGTCATCCAGAGGTAGATCATCACGTGCAAGCGAATGTTCATTGCCATCCACCTTGGCTTGAGGGTCAAGAACCATTCTCTGGCTTGGCAGCACCCCCTGGACCATGGGCGAAGTCTGATCCTGTCCCTTGACCTGACCGTTGTTCTGGGAGGGTTGACTCTCTTGAGCAGGGTCCCCGGCTTCGATGTCCACGACATCATCAATCTTGTTTGGAATGTCCTTGGTAGCATTATCACCTCGCGCGTCCTTCAATTCTGTCAAGCCTGTGAGCCAATCAGGCCTACTCGATGTAAATGTAACATACCGTCTTGGTCCTCCAATTTCCAGCGAGCGACGTTGTCACATAGCGATTCCATAACAACCATCAGATCATCCTCCTGGGGGAGCTCACTGAGCACTGAATGAGCATCATTTAACGCCTGCTGAGCCACATGCACTGCCTGGTTATGGCTATGTAAAACCTCATAGTAGAATGACGAGAAGTTTAAAGCGAGATGGAGACGGATCGGATGCGTCACTCGAAGTTCGGAAATGGCGATGCTCCAGGCAGCCTCATAAGCTGCCAAAGATTTATTGATGCTCTCTTTACGTGAGTCATCGGTCTGGAAGTCAGACAACCAGCGGTGGTAATCACCAACCCTGTAATATGGATTGTCAGGCATGCCTTCTGGGCAGTGAAATGACTCACATCTGGCCATAAAAAACGACAGATTCCGTTGAGGTCGATGAGCGAATAAGGTGCTCATTGAGGATATCAAGAACATCCTGACAAAAGCTGACAATTTTGCCTATGAGCTCCTGTCCATCGCGCCCCTCTTCCTTCTCGGTTGATGATATGGTCTTCCAGGATACAAGACGAGCATTAAGGAAGTTTTTACATCCAACTGAGAAAAGCTTGCGTTCCTCTGGGGTGAGCTCCAAGTCCAAATGCACAATATCCTTCATATGATTGACCATGTCTAGCGAGGTGCATAAATAGACGCATGGGAGGGAATTTGACCGGGAGAAGAAAACTTGCCTTCCCAGCGTTCGTCTTCCTCGGCAGCCTTCGCAAGAAGAAGGGATTCTTTACGAGATCTGTGACTCTGTAGGTCATAGTATATTCGACATATTTCGTCACAGATTGATAGGATCAGCAATGGGCTCGTTAACTTACTGCACGTGATGCGTGAAGTAGCTAAAATAGGCTGTTTAACCAGAAACCAAATTATTAGTCCTTTGAGCTATCCGAGAACTCGGGTGCCTACAGTGCAATAAAGGAAGTGGCGTGAAATAAGTTGTGAATGAGGTGCGCAGCGATCCAAAAGTAGGACCAGAATTAGTGTTCGAAGTCTGGAATCACTAATGCTTACAGATTCATCCAAATCATTCAGATATCCGTGTTCTGTGGTGATAAGGAGGGATGGACAAGCAGATATCTCAGCATCCCCATCTTGCAACGGGAATATGATCACTGGAGATGTGTAGGGCCTAATGAAAATTCGGGAAAAGTAACGGTGCTCACATTTTCCCTGTTCACAATAGTCGACAAACTCCCCAACACTGAGTTTAAGCGTGTGTAGTGCTTCTTCATTTTCAACCTTGGAGGTAAACTCGGATGATACACAGATTGAAAGACAGAGTATGGTAGACAGGTCAGATGGGCTGAGAGTCATCAACGTCCATCAACAGACCAAGCAAAGGAAAATCTCACAGCAAAATCAGATCGTTCCATTCTATAGCTTCTCCACCTGCCACATGTCTATTCTTTGTCCTCCATGTTGTGTCGCCGGACTGGACCGAGACATAGCATTCGGTAGGAGTCTGTACAACTTGACCACCGGTCAAATTGTCACCACGTATATCTGTGAAGCATTTATTTCAATTCTGCGAGTGTTGATAAATGTATATCGTACGTGTGATGACGATCCGAGAGTTGTCTTTAGAAGTCTCAAATACTTCAAAGGTCTCCAATAGTCCATGCATTCTGCCTGGATTGCCTAAATATTGTAAACATGTAACGAGATCAGTTACATTTATTTTGTCTCCTTCACTGCGCGATATGTGCTTAGCGAGTAGTGTATGTTACGACATAATAGCACCCACCCTTTATTTCGCAAGTACACGACACCTAGGATATGTCATTAAGCAATTGCACACCGAGATGATAACTTGCTCACCATCGTGTGAGTCAGATGAGTAGTTTTCGAACAAGAATACCTCCAGATAGCCCTCTTGTACTAGTTCGTCAGGCGTTAGTAATCCCTACGATGTTTAACATGAGTGGAAGACAACAGAAATAAATGGTCACAAACGGCTTCCAGGAGGGTCATCCATTCGGTATCATGGGTAATAGCAACAGATGCGACAGCATCCTGGTCGAAGAGCATTTTACCTTTTGACAAGATGAGTGTCTATGTGATCACAAACCTGAACCAGAAGATAGCGATTGATAATGTTGGAATAGTGGAAAGGCTGAGAGAGAGTACAGTCATCGAGCCAGAATTCGCTGAGGAATCGAAATGTACCAACCTCAGATAGTTGCGGTACATGAACCGGATTCAAAGGACCCTGAACCACGCCAGATGTATAGCGATTCCAGCGGTTATCCCTCTTTTTGTAAAATGCCCATTTCAAAAACAAGCCACATGAAATTTGAACATCGCGGGGGGACTTGTGAAGAGGTACTGCCTCAACCACAGGCTGCTGTGTCCAGAGCCCGAATGCGACATCCCTCAAAGCGATCTTGTATCCTTGTAAAAATATGGTTTGATTGACCTTCCCAATATGACCACCTTTCGGCCCGCCTTTCCATACCAAGGGAAACGTAGAGTCCCATTTATAAGTGTACGAGGCACTGCTTTCCCCGACCTTTGACACTCGAATCAATGATGTATTCCCATCAATTCCTTGTGATACATTCTGAAATGATGCGAGGGACCAAGACCGAGTTTTGTAGAAGCCAGTGATGAGATATAGGGAATGATTGGATATCTGTCGCCGGAGGTGTTGGATGACGAAACGATACCACTCGGCAGCACATCGGATCGCCAAGTCACGAAATTGATCCTTGTATCGAAGATAATGGAGTGTAGCGCCCCGCGGGAGCATGAGAACCGCACCCTCTGCGGAACACGCAGTAAACTCATATTGAATGCTATGCCAAGGAATCGTCATTTAGCATGTGGACGCATGCAAACTTTCATATCGAAGACTTACTTTGGCAATGCATCGCTGGGTGGCAGAACTCGTTTTACACCAATAGAGAATACAGGACCAGGAGGAATTGCATCTGATTCAACATATACATCTGATTCATGATTCAGTATGATGGGATGGTGGGATGGTGGGACGCCATAACGCGCATGGAGTGCGTGATCATGTGGCTGGCAGATGTTGAAAAGGACATCAAACCCGCAGACGGGATCAACAATGCCAACGTCGCCAATTTGAAGACCATCTATTTCATAACAAGATGGCAGCATGTTGCCAGGTTCGGGATTCCACAAAGGGTACCCGTAATGTATTGGTAGACATCTTGCATACACATTCTGCGGGGAGTCATCCATCGTTGGACGCTGAGGCTGACAGAAAAACACGTTCACACGAACAAGAAGGCAAGCAGGCCGCAACGAATTGCCTAATGCATTGAATCACGGACATGGTGCTGTGCGGCGGGGCAAGTCGAGCGGAACGAGAGATTGACCATCTCAGCGGAAAAAAAAGCGATCAGTACTTTGGAAGAGAAAAATAGACGAGTACATGCTGGATGAGTGGAACCAAAATCTACTGACGGTACTGTACCCACCTGCTGCCCGTCAATAACGTCATGTGAGATATGGGCTTTCGACACAAAACTCAACATCCCAGTCCTCTTTGAAGAGGCCCACTGAGCCATCCGGTACTGAGTAACAGTTCTTTGCCTGGTCTCGCACAGTCAAGCAGATCTCCAATTGGTACATGCCATATCTGCTCTTGTTCATTGCCAATAGCCTCTCCATGCCATCGTTGGTGCTCCATGCTTGGCACCCAGTTCTAGTTCCCCAGTTTCTACTCTCCTTGCACAAGCTCAGCCCGAGGTGCTGCATCAAGGCTTCCTTCAATAGCTCATCTGCTCGCCTGCTGACTCCGACATTCAATCCTGCGGATACAGGCCGTAAATGAGGGAAGTGGAACCCTCAGGTTGGATGACACCGATCTGTATGAACGGATTTCGGTCGGCGGATCAGTAAATGCGATTGGACTGGGAGATGGATGCTTTTGGTAGAGCAGAAACGTTTTTTACGAGTAAGGAAGACGGGGTCTGTCTGCAAGCTGTACGTGCACGCATTTTCCTCTTCGTTGGTCTTACTGTCGATTTGCGTGTAGAACGAACCAGTTTCGATCTCCCCGCCATACGTTGTCATGTCGCGTGTACTTTCTGCCATCGAAGACGATGGGGCGAACGCTTTCTCGGTGTTTTCTCCCCGAACATTGCCAGTGACGCGGTAAATTGTGTTGTATCGATTATGGTTGGGTCGTGTTCATGTATCGCGTTCTCAGCATTCGCATCTCTGCCTATTTGTCGATTTTCCTACATTTGAAGCTCTCCATTCGTCGCTCAGTCACAAAGTTTGAATATCCCCTTTACCGGCAACTGCGGCATGACCCAGAGAAGCATTTATAGTCTCGGCAAGTCCGAACAACAGAGAACGCGAAAGGTGAATCAGGATTGGTCAGGCTAAGGCAAGTCGAGGTCATCAAGTGCGTATCCAGCCAGTCCTACTTTACACGATGTGCTCATCACGGAGCACTGCTATAGAACGTTCAAATCGAACATGGGTGATTACCTCTCCGTGACGAGATGGAAGAACACAAGCACGCCGCTAACGTGATTTGCATAGACCTGGGACGTTCCGTCGCGAGCATATGCGCCTGTACTCATTCCAAGACCCGCGTCACCCGTCGGTTGGCATGTATAATACTCTCGCTGAACCCAGGTGGCACTCCCATACTCTTAGATGTTCAGCTGGGTTCGTCAACATTTCGAAAAATAGAGGATACCATGCCACGAGGACCGGTAACTGACAGCATTAGACTTACAATCGGGAGGAACGACAGTGTTATCCATGTATACCAACTGACAATATAATCTTCCCAAAAAAGACCTATTCGACGTACATAGATAAGATACAGCAAGCAACCTCAAGCCTCTGATTTAACGGCCGGCCGTAGAACCTGTACGAGATTATAGATGTGTTCTTCGCAAATCTTTGAAAACCAAAAGGCATGATCAGAGTTGTGTGGCTTGACCACGTTGTGGGCAATTTCGTGGGCGAGTGTAAAGAACCTAGTTTCACAAGACGGTCGGTCAGCCACCAGCAGGTGAGCATGATGAGAGACAAACCATGATATCTGGGCTTGCTGTGTGGTCATAGGCTGGTAATCTGTCAACAACGTCTCAGATTTAAGGTCCTACAACCCATGACTGTACTTACGCCACTCCTCGAAGTACCGCAGATTGAGGAACAGGCGTCCGTCCCGATTGAATGCAATGGATACTCCCTCCACGTCATAGAAGATATTTAACGATTCCGTTGAAAGCTTGTACGCCCCAGCCATGGTCACGATGACCTCCGCAAAACGATTGAGAGGACCACTCTTGGTCGTCATAAATGTTTTGAAGTGTGGTGCATCTACACGTTCATCCTCAGTCACTCGAGATACAATTCAGTTTTGATTAGCATACCTTCAGTCGCAAAGACTTGTATCTCCAAGTTTCCCGCGCAGGAGGACCCAGGAACGCTTACAGGCAACTTACCGACAGGTTTCAGATTGTCAACTTTTCTCGAAACGTCATGGCAATAACGATCGTCCAAGCACTTCTTGATCGCTTCCTTGTCGTTGAGATCACGGCGTAATTGATCTTCTCCAGGGCTACATGCCTTGATTGCCTCGTTTATGGTGGCGCCTTAAGGAACTGCTCTGTCAGTGCACACGAACGAACATTCCGGACAACTTACAGATCTCATGGCGGGGAGTAGCTTGGTGTTCAGTCCTGACACGCGTCAAAAACGGTTCTCTCCGAAGCAGAACAGAACTCACTTTCCTGCTGTCCCGCAGGAGCGCCCTTTTTGAAATACTTTGCGAAGCATGCGGCGAACTCCGATAGAGGATCTGCGTTTGGAGCAGTGGGGATGAAGTGTTGACATCGGAGAAGCTGGACGCTGTACGGCCTCGGAGCCTTCCATTAGGCTAATACAACTCGAGGAAGGTTGGGTACCGTGGTGGCGTTTCAACGTAGTCGATGGCGTGGATGCCTCCGGTTCCGCCAAGTGTTTCTGGGAAGTTTCAAGTTTCAGGCTGGCCGACGACATGGATGCGACCCGTCCCATGGCAGAATTTCTGGAGCTTTGAGGCCTCAGGGTTGACGTCATGGACGTCTTCGGTTTTATGACGTGACTTTGGGAGGCTTGACTGGAGTGGTGAAGCTCCTGATCAACAGTTGACGGCTTGGACACTGCCTGTTCAGTGGCGTCGCCGTTCCTCTCGTCTGCCTTCGACCCGTCTTGTTCAAGGTGACGTCGCTTGAGGATCAGATCGACTACAGGATGAGGGTTGACAGTTGGACGTCTGTCACCAGCACAAGAGTAACGAACTGACCATTGCAGCCCCTTCGACGCAAAACTTCCAATTTCTCTGAGAGCATTGACGTGAAGAGGAGAGATTCGCTGACTTTGGCTGTCCCGAATAACAGTCGACAAAGTGAGGTCGAAACACTTTTCCTAGTTAGAACTCGTTTAGAGGATCGGTCGCAGTTACTTACTCGTACATGTCAAGCTCCGTATTACGGGAAAGCCACAATTCTATCTGTCCCTTGTCAACTCTTTTTGCCCCCGCCGACGCGTCCTGTGGTCGTTTGATCTTGTTGTCTCCGATAACGAGGGTTTTGCAGATGGACAAGTTCTCGCAGATTTTCACTCTAAAGTTCTCCTCTTTAGAAAGCCAGTCGATCGAAACTTTGGGCTTTACGTAAGTGTACTCGTAAAGGAATAGGGTAAGCCTTTCCAAAAACAACGTTCGCCTTTCTGTACAGGTCGCGGCGTCCGGGATTTCGCCAACGACTTCGCAATGCTCTTGAACAACATCGCTCAGTCGCTTGCACCCCAGGGACGCGTAGAAGTCTTTATGATCGGTTAGGGAGATACCACAAACGAACGGAGTTAACACGAACCTTCTAGGAGCTCTTCTTGAGGGGCGATGAAGACAGTGTCACGGAATAGGCTGCACGCATTGATGTCGTCAGCAATGACAATCTCCTTTGGACTTCGCAGTTCATTAACATGACGATTCCATTCCTTTAGACCTATGGCTTTCTTGCCAAGCAAGATAGGTGCGAATTTCATCTTGCTTAGAGTCATGTTTGGAATGCGATGCTTGTTCACAGCGAGGTTGCGTAACTGCGACAGGAAGCTTTTTGTCAAGTCAATTTTCTGGATATTCGTTCACGAACGTCAGACACCCACTTTTCGTCGCTACCAGCGATCGCGTAAAATCGCTTGGGGTCGTCAACCAGGCTTTGTGCAACATCCGCCACTGTCGGTTCATTCCGGGACCCACATGCGCTCAAAAACCGATTCGCGTCGGAGCCGAAATTTACGAAGACGAACAACTTGGAATGAAAAGGGTCCTGTGCCCCATCACCGAGGTAACACTGACTGGGTGTCAACCACTCCCGAACTCCTGAACGGTTCGTCGGGACTATCCGCAACTTGGAGAGATTGACAACTTCGTGCGACTTGAAAGCTAAGAGGACATTAGCAGAGCACGAACTCCATGAATGGAAACCGCACTTGAGATTTGCTCGAATAGAATTTCGAACCACTGTCTAGCAGTGTCTTCATCTCGTGGTGGTACTTTCTCCAAACGGGAAAGGAGCACGGAGGTAGGAGGGTGTTGTTGTACACCTAGCTCGTACGTGGGCGCAAATTGATAGTCGTCCTGGACGACAGAGAAGCCAAGCACCTTCCACCGCTTGTCCAAGAATACCTGGAAGGCATTATGAGCAATGACGACAGGATAAGGAATAGACTCATATTACATCTCTCAACTTCTCTAGACGAGTGCCGTTATTATTCTCTGCAGGCATGAATGCAACGTGTTCAAAGTTACATGGATCGTAATCAGGGTATTCCGAAAGATTGTAACACAAGAACCAGAATGCGGTGGTCCTGACTGTAGCATCTTTCGAGGAACATAGATCCACTAACGTCTGCAGAGGTGGGCGACGACGCAAGCCGAGGTGGAATAATAACTTGGCTAGATGGAACGAAAAATTGGTGGAAGAAACGTCGATAATCAAGTACCTACCTTCTTCTGAGTCATCTGACCAGTTGGACTTGTCGTCCCAACGGATCACGGGCAATTGGAGTTGTCGGAAGATATCTGTCGGTGCGTAAAGATCGCAGGCACGGTAGCAAGTTTTGTCGTTCAAAGCGTTCTCCTTGGTGAATATTGCAGAAGATACCAACTTGGTGACTTCATCGGGAGTCAGAAACTTTCGCACTTGAATGAGATATCCGATGAGACTGGCGATATTCCAATTGCTTGATTTCGTCATCCTAAGGGCTGTGAATACAAAGCCAAAATCAAGACGTCACGAGAACTTACCAGTCCAATAGAAGCTGCGGATCAATGTGTTTTCGAACACCAATGGACAGAAGGAGCGTTTCAACCTCTCCTGTGATTTCCAACCCATCGGGGAACTCAACAAAGGGCAGTTCGAGGTTACGAAATAGTCCGGTGCTCGTTCCGAGAAAGTATGCCTCTGCGGGAGGGCGTAGACCATGGGAGGTTGGTATACAATTCTTATTTGTCAATAGCTTCTTCAGTCGACTGCGAGCATCTTTTGACGCAGCGTGTGAGAGTACATTCAGGACGCGCGCTGCCCAATCGGGTGACTTGGTAAAGTCATATGCAAAATCGATACCCGACTGCGAAATGTATTGCAGCCAGTCGACGACAGTGAACTCTTGCCAGCCGAAAGTACTGAGCTCCGCAGAAGGAAACTGCTTGGCAATGTCCTGCGGTAAAAGGGAAGCGGGAAGCGGACTGTCCTGTGGAATATGGCGCCCGAGAGTCCCGAAATCCATAAAGCACCGTACTGACTTCAACGGAAGTACACTTCCATCGATATCGCTGAAGACAGCTACGTCCAACAGCTTCTTCGTGTTACCGTCCGAATTATTCTCCTTCATGCCTATCCACCATCGAAGACATAAGACCAAATTCTCCTTGTTGAGATGATGGCGACGGAGATCATGCAAGACATCCGAAAAGGTGATAGGAGGTATCATTCCTTGGTCCTGTAGCGTCTTGATAATGCGGGGACATTTATGAATGACTGACTGTGGGAGCATGGGTACCTCCTTGAGGAATCCTATAAAGACGGAATCATATTCTTTGATATCCGAAGCCTTGCATACGCCAACGGTCGAGAGTATGCCTAGGGGCGCAGTGGAGCACTCATAGAATGCGGCTTCTAGCAATCGCCCGACCTCCGACGAGGGAGTTGTATGGTGAAATGCGAAAAATTCGAGTGTATGCAGGAACCGTTCTTGCAACCGATTTTGCAACACTGGCAGTGGCCTAGAATTAGGAAGACCTTCAGGTGCATCCGCCCATGCAGCATGGATATCGGAGAGTTCTGATTCATAGGCAGCGCGAGACAAAAAACCGCCGACATATAACAATTCTTTATTCCAAGCTGGAACGTAGGCCAACATGAGCGAAAGTCAATGTCTTAAGGAGAGTAGAACACTAACTGGCTATATTCCTGTCCCTGAGACCCTGTAAGTACCACGAAGCATCAAAACACAGCTGACTCACACGAAATCTATGGATTCACGTTCGACAGTGGGGATGAAATATGAGGCCATATGGCCGCCAATACCTGTGGTTTGTCCAGTAGCATGACCCTGGAACCAAGTTTAGCAGGAGATCAACAACAGAGGGGCTCATACGAACAATGAAGATTCGCGTATGATTTGACCTTGCGGCACATCAGCGGAAATAACCAAAATCGACATCGCGATCACCAACCCATTCAAATCGACACGGAGTCCTTGGAATATACTTCCATATCCTGCAGATTGTGTCTTGTCGTCAACGAGACTCTGGTCATGATCTCCTTTCCCAGTCTTCGCATGTAACATTGTAAGTCTTCATGAAGACCCAGTACGCCAAGACTCACGTAAATCAAATGATATTTGAGTCGTATAGGGGGCTTCTTTTTCGTGGATCGGAGGATTTCCGAAAGGAGTTTCTCGTCTACCTTGACATCCACTTCTGCAGTAAACACGGTAAGAGTAACATTCATCTCATGCAACTCCATTGGATCCTTAAGAGGCGGCGATGATAGATATGTCGGTTGAGTCGTGAAGGAAGAAACAACAGAAGAGAAAAAGCCACCCTTGGGTTTGGGAGGCTCCGGAGCCTCTACTAAAGGATGCTTTTCTGTCCCGGCAGCGTTTACGGCGCGCATGACCATTACTTCAATCCTGACGGCTAGGTAAAATCCATGATTAGTACGCACCAGAGAGCATGGAAAAGACTCACGGCAGGATTGTACACCCTTGATATTCATGACATTCGACTGACTAGATCGTTTCATCTCGGTGGAAATGTCAACAGCTTTAGGCACTCCAGGCGACTTCTTGATATGGCCAATACGATGCTCGTCAAAATACACCCCGACATCATTCAAGTGAACCATAAACGTGATTGACGATGCAAGGAATCGCATGAGGTCAAAAGCGGATGGGATAGGCCCAGCTTGTCGTAGCGGCATCTCGAATGTCGTCTGCTGATCTGCACTGCCCTTTGATGGAAGGTTGCCACGACGGACGTTCAGCTGATAAATGATAGCATGAGGGAAAGCCTCGGTGTATTCAAGAACAGCGATACCTGATCCTTCTTCCAATGAAATTGCATTGCGTGGACTAAAAACTAAGTTTGAACGATGCGAACATGAAGTTATGAAACACGATACCTCCAGAATGTACAAACGGGGTTTCCGTCACGGAAAACAAGCTGTAAAATCCTAATCGGGAGGCAATTCATTAACGCGTCCAAAGAAAGAGATGGTTAGCTCACCAACGCCAAACGCGCCAATCTTCTCCTCGTCAGGGTTTCCCTCAGCTAAAGCGGTATGAGATCATCATCAGAGAATTGATGCTGCAAAAATCGAGGATAGAACATACCTATCTTGCGTAATCGGGACCAATCCTCATCTCTGAAGATGATGCCATTGTTCTTGAACGTCCACTGCGTGACCTTGTGAAGCGATATCAGGAAAACGGTATATAACGGTACTGCAACTCGTACGTGGGTAGATTTGAGATCCGGAAGTGGTAGTACGTCAGCGTTTCCTTGCTTGCCGTGCTCTGTTCTGCGTAGATATTCGGCAGTCTCGAAGCGGATCTCGGCTGAAGATGATTGAGCGTCATCCGAGTTCTGGAGAAGCTCTCGGAATACTATCAAAGGGTACGTCACGAGAAAACGCAAATCACGCTGACTAGATTGCTCACCAGTGAACTCGCCCGAGTAGCGCGCAAGTACCTTGTCGATCAGTGCACGCTGGTTGACTTCGACTGATTCATCTCGCCCGGTCGACCACTAATGTAATAGGACCATGCTGGGTGAGAAACACGCGTATTGGACATAAGTCTAGCGACATACTAATGTGTCACGGTTGAATCCCATTCGCGTCACGTTCGTTCAAAAGTTTGCCGGTCCGCGGTAGGAAAGGTCGTCAGTATATGGATTGTGTTGAAAACTGAGGTGAGTCGGATTTCGTCGATAGGGTATAAGTAAAGCCTCGATGCTGAGCGCTGAGCGCTAGTCAGGCCTCAAGTTTCCTCACATTTACGTGAGTTTGTGTGGCAGAGACGCTGGGAAAACTCATCAGTGATCGGGTCAAACCCCTACCTATAGCCGATTCTGATAGGAAAAGCAAC
>JBBPKJ010001095.1:0-13072 GCA_038089195.1 Brasilioporus rufonigricans | reverse complement strand
AACATCAGCACCGATCAACGATTACATGTGTGTCGAGGAACCAACAGACATTGATCACAGGTGATATAACACACCAGGCCAGCGACGCGTACGGATGAATCTATGTTGTGTTCAGATCATGAAGGGTGAAAATAGTCAGCACCAAAAACCTGTGCGATCTCAGTCCCAATCTCCTGAAAAACCTTCAGCCCTCGCAACAGAGCATTACAAACAACTCCGAACGTCTCTGCTGTAGCCACGACGTTTTGGCCAACATTGACGACTGGGCCAAGACGGGCGACGACTGCGTGGGTGCTGAGTGTGCTGGCTACTGCGTCCGCGCTCGTCAAGGCATATTCAGCTTGACGTTCGTTTGCATCATCTTTGCGTTCTTTGCGTGACTCAGTGGCCAACGTAAACCTGATCGTAGTTCCCAAAAAGTCAGACCCATCGGGATCAAGAGGTGCTGCGAGTACTTTGATCGTCCAGATGGCATCAGTAGACTATGTTGAACATGATGTCCTCTTACCACCGCCCTTCAATCCCCTCAAGATCTTGTCAATCGTATCAGAGAGACTTCCAACTAATTCGTCCTCTCTGACGAGGCGTTTCTGGTAAACGCGTACACGGAGAGTGGAGCGGTCATCCCCGTTACTGACAACAATCAGCTCTCCGGCGTGAAACAAAAGACTTATACCCACAAATACAAAGGACCTTCCCAAGAGGTGCGATTCTTTGATTCTTTCGCATTGCCCGTCGATCGCGGGATGGCATCGCCTACGGAAAACTCGATGTAGAATTGCCTCACAAACCGGGCTCCGCGCCGCTTTGCAGTGAAAAGTTCAATGTCTAAGGGATGGTTAATTAGTATGAACCAAAATCCCTCGAGCTACGACTTTACCTCTGACAGTGATCGATTTCGCTCTAGAACCTCGTTCAGCACTTTCCAACGAGACCGGAGGTGAACGACATACATACTCGATATTTGGAGCTGGATCTGTGCTCATGGTGTTATGGGCGAGATTGGTGGTATACGGGACTGGGAGAGGGATGGTAGGTGTGTGATAGTGGGGGCAGAACAAGCCAACAATGCGGTTGGTTGCAATGCGGCGTGGGCGCACTGATCTACTGGCTCTGGAAAGTGCCACGCTCGGCCCGTGGTCCCTGGGCAGGTCTCAGACTCAACTGCCAGTCAAGGAAACCCCGCGGATTATCTGGGGATTGAAAACGAATAACCGATGGAAGTTGGTGCGCTCCGCTGACCTATGCGAGTACGGTGGCTATTGACTACTGTGGACCACCTTTACTACCTCATGGTCTAGTTGCAATGATGTTCTCTTTGTCTGTTTTCGAAGCAATCGTTGCAGCGGTCATTTCGCGTGAAATGTCCACAGCGCCCTCTACAGGCTCTAATGTTATTATGAGAATGAACTACTAGGTGTAAACACCAATAGGAACATTTTAGTATAAAATACTCGGTATCGTCACCAAGAGGGCCCAGGGTGGTAAGAACACCAACCGACTCGAAGCCGTTGCCAAGAGGCCATAATAGCGAGGGTAGCAGAGCTAAGGGTTACGCTATCAGTCCAGGAAGCCAAAGCAATCTGAAAACGAATGGTCCGCCTCCCACCCGCTCGCTTTGCCAATCGCCGTCTCTACCTCCCATGCATCCTCTTCCCTGTCAAGCGACTCGGCGTACAGCAATTGGGGAGTAGCCATTTGCAAGGTAACCGTTACCTCGCCAAGGTCTCAGGGCTAGGTAAAGTCGAATTTCCGGCCACCGATGTGCTTCCGTTGCAGGAACCGCGCAAGGTTGTGTTTGTTCATCCGTGGATTCGAGATGTACGTGGTGGAGATGGGAGGTCTCGGGGACGAGCCAGATAGTGATTCGGATGGAGACAGCGTCTCAAACGCAGACTTGGGTGATGCAGACGCGGACGCGGCCTCCATGCTGCTCAGTGCTGTGCCTTCGACAGCAGTGGATGACTTCATGCGGGCGCTGTTGATGATTGCCCGGCTTTGCCAGCCGTTTGGTGCCCTGGTGCTCTTAGAGCAGTCGAATGGATCGTTCAGGCGTGTCGCTTCTGGCAATGAGATTATTGTGCGGATTGAGCGGGGCATGAAAGATGTTCGGGCCAGGGTGGTAGAAGTGCGGTGAGGGTAGATTGATGGGGACCGGGAGCTAATAGGGTGGGTTGACTCTGTTGCTGTGCTATGCTGGTTTCCCCAGGTTGCCATTCTCCTCGTTCCGCCATCTCTGTTGCTAATATCTCTAGTGTATTGTCCACCCCTTCCCTATACAATGCATAGGTGAATTCCGACTCGGGTGCTAATTCGTCCTACACCACTGGGGTTCACATTTCTTTCCAAATGGACCGAGAATGTGAGGGAAGCTAAGGTAATATTAAATAGAATAAGAAAACTCTTCGTCAAGTCAACAAGTCCAGTATGACTCGGTTCCGGCTTCCAGTTACGTTGCCGAAGAATTATATATGAGCGCGCATATGCATATACAAAACTTCCCACCCCCTCTTTTGTTTCCTTCATGAATCCCCGGCGTTTGTCCACAGAGTCTCAGGAAAAGGATCCAGGTGCCTATCCAATTCCGTTCAGTGTTTTCGATGCAGAATTGGGAAGTCGTCTGGATTCCATCCGTCCTTCACTCCGCTACTGGGCAGTGAATCCTGAACGCGTAGGCGCGTGTTGGGTAAGCACAAAGACGCGATTCCGTACGTCTAACACTCATGTGTATCATATGGAAGCACAAGGATATACTGGAAGCGAATAACAGGTATGAACAGTGGCTTAGTACACAGCCTCCAGGAGAATATCCGGTCCCCTTCAAGTCTGCGGAGGGTAAAAGATTAGATGAAATCGAGGATGACTTTAGATACTGGGGAGTCCATCGTGACCGTTCGTCCTCCCCGTGGGTGCGTTTTTGCTCATGTATCTCCTCCTTTCAGGCAACATTATTCACACACGCATGGATCCGAATAGTATAACTTCTTCAAGAGTGCAAACGATCGATACGAGCAGTATCTCGCCGCGACGCGGGAACCTGGTGACTTTCCCTTCCCTCGAGGGGATAACATAGGTTACAGAGGTGTGCCAATCAAGGATATTCCACAAGATATAGTATGGTGGGCCCTGCGTCCCTCAAATCGCCACCAAGGCTGGGTATGTTGCTCCAATATCGTATCCTACCCGCGAGCTGACTCATCGAATTTGTCCTTGTTAAGTATGAGCCGATGTACAATGCTAACAAACGTATGCTGGACGACGTCTACAAATCGCGCTCTCCTGGGTCAGAGCCCCTTTGGTTCGGTAGACGGTACCGGGGTCTCCGATTAGACCAGGTATACGAACGTAAAGGTTTTATGCGCTGGTGTTTTTCTCGAATGAAGGAAAGCGGACAGGTATACCAGTTCCTCCTATCCATACGCACGAACTCACCTTTTTGTTCATGTAGCTCTATCGGCTGAGGGACCTAGTTGAACGCCTTGAAGAGTGGCGACGAGTACACCCAGAGCGCAGCAGCACTCGCCAACGGAGGAAAGCGCCTGACATCCAGAATCCAGTTGGTGAGGCGATTGGACCGTGGGATGACTCGCTGGGCTCAGCGGGTGAAGACGATTATGACAAGGACAGTTTTATCCAGTCCGACAGCGAGGAGCTAGAGTATGCAACGGAAAACGAGGGCAAGCTTATGGATGACGATAGCGAGGATAACGAAGACTCCGAAGACTCTCAGTGGCCCATAAGTTTAAGTACGAAGGTGAGACCCTCTGTGACGTATCTGCACAAGCGTAGACGAAGAAACGCGGTGCTGTCGGATGACTCAGAGGAGTCCGAGGAGAATGGTGGATCTGTTGGGAAGCTCGGTAAACGATACAGAGTTCAGTACGAGAGTTCGGAGGAATAGATCGAGTTCCTACAAGGGGGGGTCTTCCCAGCAGGAAGTGATGAGATGCGGAATTCTAAGTTAGTGCTACATATTTATTTCCATTGAATGAGATTTGGAAATGTACGAAGTTCTTCAACTACTAAAGTAACCGAGCATGACGAAATACATCACCAATAGGGTATTAGGTATCATCAACGGTGTCAGGCTGGCCATGACCGGTGACCATTGGAGTGACACTGAATGCACACGTTTTTGCAATCCTACTGATGCAAGTCGACCACCAGTGAAGTTCGCTAGCGAAAGTTGACCGCAACAAGACCTTGAGGCAGGACACATGTACGGCACTGGAGGAAGCGAAGAAACCTAAAAGGCTAAGCGATGTATTCAAGCTATTCAGTAGCAATAACGCAGAAAATCTGCAAACAGACACAGTTGATGGACAGCTGGCAGGTCGAGAATGCATTATGGAAATTGGACCGGCAGGCCGCAAAAGCGGATTCCGCAAGGCTGTAGTCGAGTCTCATGCCAGTAACCTGTCATAAATCGAGACAGGGTGATGTACACAGGTGTGCCTGTTTCGGAGTCATTCTAATTTCTGGGCTGTGAAGTGAGCAAGATGCGCATCAACTTGAAATTTCTCGCATAATTCAGTTGACCGCAACGTCAACGGACGTGTCTAAATCAATTATCGCGGCTGGACAAGTTCAGCGTCCTCATCCAGGACCACACATTTAACATTTTTTATATGAACTCCGAGTGCGTCGTTTAAATCCCTGGTTGTGGGTCCCTGAATTACGATGCTCTTACATGAAATCCTCACTGGACAACTTGAAGAGCAAGCAGTCGGTGTCATCTTCTACTGTTCTGGACTACTCACTTTACGAATACCACTGGGATGGGCCAAAGCGCCTCCACGTGCCTGTATGGCAGCCCAGACAAACAACGCTCCATGTAGTCTTTGACGGAGCATCGAGGCACCATTTTTCTATTGCACGTATCCTCATCTACTATGGTAATGGGTCGTCAAAGGATGCTCGATCTAGCAACGTTTGGGTGCGTCTGGTTCTGGTGAACAACGCCTGCCGCGCTAAACTCTTTTTTACGCTGCACAGGACATACAACAACTGGGATCAGTTACCCATTCGTTCAGAAGCCAAGCTCGAGATGTCCTTCCTAATGCGTCTACTCTCCCGAAGCTTACGGTCGCGTTTGAAGTCGCAGTTGGTCAAACATCTTCCCCAAAGTCATGTGCCTGTGGTATTCTCATTCTTCGCTCCTTGGCGAGTACTCAAGAGCTCCGCCACAATTCCATCAATATTCTGCTTGAGCGCGAGCTCCCGTTAACTCCAGACACCTTATCTCTGACTCTATCGTTTACTCACTCGACCATGTTATGGACCCCAATCATGTCAGGGTCTCTCGAGCAACAGTCCGTGCCAGCTCATCCTGCCTCTCGGATTGAGCACATCACAACACGTATTGTACGCGTTCTTCCTCCCAGCTCTTCTCGTCGAAAAATTACCAATGGTTGTCTCCCCACGGAACTTCTCATCAAGACGTTTGAAGACAACGAGTTTCGCCATAGCTGGCACAACGATCTACTGTCATTCGCACAGGTGTGTCGTGCATGGTCATGTGCGATGGATGTCCTGCACTCCAATCTGAACTTCTCGGACGAGGATGAGTGGGGCGAGTCAAGACATCTGTTGGACGTATACGCACTGGCAAAGGCTCTAAGCAACCAGCCTACCCTTGGCCGCGGTTTTAGTCACTTCACCACAAACAACGTCGGGAGGTCAGAGGATTGGAAAGAAGTTTTTAGCCCACTTCCCCGCAGGAGCCCAGGTCGCTTTACGGAAGCACTGATAGCGATCCTCCGCACCACGAAGAACGTGCGGCGCTTGCACCTGGCCCAGTTGGATCCATGTCAGGCGGATGCGCTCTTTGCGGTCCTCTACGAACTGCGCGATGTGCACACGCTTTCGATTGGACATGTGGAGGAGAAACGGATCGGAGGGCTTTTCAAGAGTCATCGGATGGATGGTAATATGCAATTGTTGAGCGTTGTTCAGCTAGTGCGCTGCTTGGGAAGATGGCCGGCGCTCAAGTCTCTCAAAGTGCACCACCTCCACCCCGGCATCTTTGGAATATGGCGATTCGCACTACGACCCCCGATGTGCGCGCTGACCCAACTCGTGATGAGTCGTTCACATATGGGAGACAAGGACCTCGCGTATCTGTTTGCATCGTCCGCGAAAACGCTCGAGCGCGTGGCGCTAGATAGGATCGAGGGCATCACCAATACCGGTCTCTTGGCGTTTCTTCTGGCTATATCTCAGAACGTGGTGTACTTGACCATACAAGACGTCGCGCTCCCGCCGTTTCGGCAGTGGGGCAATCTCATCATCGGACGTACTGAGAGGGCGTTGGATGCCGCAGTGGACAAGATGCCCCGACTGCGAGAGCTGAGGATCGGGGGGGACGTGGCGACCGAGTTTATGCTGGATCGAAGGTCCAAGATGTTTGTTGCTCACGACACCATGGATGAGACACGAATTCCGGTGGTTCGGTTATGGTTGGATGACGTGCCAAGGCTGTGTGGGTTTGCCGCTGATGGAAGCTGGCCAGGCTGGTGTACACCTGGAAAGGTCCTACGTCACTAATGGCTCGCGGGAGGAGACCAAGAAGAGTTTTCGGGAAAACGTGGACTATGTTACTACACTATGGTTTGTTACGAAAACATAATTCAGAGATAATGCCTTTAGTGGGCAAGAAATTGAACGTTGTCCAGAGTCAGGCTGCATAAATTCGTGTACACGGGATTCAATCGTGATATCATATCCTATATCTGAGAAGATGGGAGATGAATCAAAAAGCCGGATAGCTCAGAAGAAATTGTAAAAGGTGTACATATCGAAGCCACTTAGCCTGCTGTTTTCAGGCGCCACATCCCATTCTTACCTGGGATCAATCCCATCCACTCAAATTTCCCGCGAAGGAAATCTATTTGCTTCACACCTTCCATCCTCTCGCCTTGAGTGCAGCAACGATCGAGGTATGTACGAGTGAGAATTGCTCGATCCTCGTTATCCAGTTCGTTGTTATAAAAGTCATGTTTGGATATGGGCTTGTTCAGCGCAGCGAACATCTGCTGAAAAAAGTCTGCTAGGGAGATGTATGGAGCGCCATTTGCCCTGATTTCGATATACCAGGGTAAACGTGGGTGATAAATCCGCATATACTGGGTAGGTGGGCGTGTGACAGGATGATCCATATCGTTCGCGAGCGGAGGACGATCCAACCCTCGGAACCTGAGCGTCAGGGGCGGCTGGCGTAGATCATATATGGATGCTGGGCGGGATTTGCTGTATTGGAGGGATGGATGAAGGCCCAACTTGGAGCTGTCTACAACATCTGCAAAGTGTGATGAGTAAACATGGAATGGTCCGAAAAGGGCGCTAACTGACCGTCTAAAATCCGTGCCTTGTTGGACTTGCTGCGGAACATGGATGCAAAGCCAGATTTAAATTTGAAATCACGTCTCCATTGCTGGGGACGCTCGTGATACACCCTAGGTGGAATGGATGAGCCTGAAGAGGTCGAGCGCGAAAAGGATGATGAAGGGGTATGCATATCAAGAGCGCGCGGGGTGAAAGACTGGACATCGGGAATCCTAGTCGGAAGATCTAGGGGAGAAAGGTCGCCTTCTGATGGCCATGGTGAACGTATATGAAGAGAATTCAATCTCCTATGGGAGCTTGCTTGTGGGCGTCCTCGATGAGGATGATCGCGCGATTGAGTCTCGGGATGGAGGGGTTGACGTGGGATGTATGGACTCGGACCCGATTGCTGTGAATGGGCCATGGCGTCGTACCACTGGCGCCACGCACCATATGGATCTGGTTGGGTGGGGAAGGCGTAACTGCGATGTTTGCATAAGCAGGCTGAACAGCGAATCTGGAGTGTACATGAAACCTACTTTTGGAACGGTGAGCCCCAAGGAAGCTGCTGCATACCCGTGGATGCTGTAGGGGGCGGTGGTCCATTAGGCATAACAGCTGCACCCGGGGGCGGCGGAATAGTGCGTGGTGTCTGAGAGTTCATGCCATTTGCGTCCACCAGCGGTGGCATGTCATCCCAGGCTGCCCAATTGTTTGCCATTGTGAAGCGTCAGTTGGGGGGAGAACAGAGAAGGGACCTGATTTTATCGGAGTGAGTCGTATCAACTTGCTGTGTGAGGCTATACGATGGTGATTGCACCAATGGCGGCCCGCTTGATCAGGGAATGTGGCACTGGGATTTTCCGAGTGCAAGACCTACTGCACCAACAGTAGACCCTAGAGAGTCATTGGCAAAGTTGATCAGAGGCGGCTCGCTCATTTTCAAGCAGGTGACTCGGTCACCGTGAGTTTACTGCCCTGAGTAAACCGAAAAAGGCAATCGACGAACGGCCTTCCGAACGTGCGCGGTCGGATTGAACCGCAAGGAGCACCTACCATAAAATGCCATCCCGCAAGAACACGTATTCCGCTTTCCCAAGTTCGCGACAAAGACCATCATTGGCTTGTGGTGAACTTTTAGCTTCCCGAGCGAGGCTGATATATGTTTCCTTTCCTCTGCTAGTTGACGAACTACTCTGGTGGCGCCGACGATATTCTCCCGGACTTGGCCGTAGCAGCAAATTAACCCCAATATAACTATCGGGCCTCGTGACCAAGATGAGCTGGTAAAAACATATCCACGATAGAGGCTTCACGCAACAAAGCGCGTGTCCTCAAGTCAGGTGTGTGTAAGGTGAAACACGTACTGGTGTGGTTGGACTGCATGGTAATGGAGTTTGGCTGTGGAGTGGCGAGGGCTCGGTGAGAGTAGCAAATCATACGTGGTGCCATGCGTCGCACACGAGGTTACGACCATGTGGCATCTGCCATCATCCATAAGTTATGCCATTTGCTATTCCATCGACACGTGCAGCCCTTTCTGCCGCCTGCATGAGTCGCCACTAAATGCTGTCCTCTTGGATTGCCTTCTAGATGGAAAAGTGTAAGGTAACTCCCCACGCCATCTCACAAGTATATCGTAATGTATCGTTTGCAATTCAGAGATCATGCGACATGGGTTCATCTTAAATGGATCAACTTGAGGTGCGTTCCAAAGCCCTAGTGAGTATACAACATTCCTGGGACATTACTATGTACTGGTGACAAGGTACTTTAACCTTGGTAACCTTCCCTGGGACATGCTCACGTTAGTAAATCGTAGGTGTCGTTGGTGACCCACGAGACGCATTAGTGCGCGCGAAGAACTCGGAGCCTGCAAAGTCGAAGTGTCGATCAAAGCGTCCTCTGCGGGCTCCTCACCGACTATTTTGCTAGATGATACGAAGTAAATGTTATCTTTGACTTCGACACCTCTGTTGTTTGGCCAGATCCCTTTTCCTTGACATTGAACCACTCTTTGTCGAGTGTAACCAAGTTTTTCGTTAGTGGTACACTATACGCGAAGTTAATCGATTTTGTTTACTTTCCGAGTCCGTTCATTGGCTTCGAAGCGTCCATTCGGGGGATGGTCGCACGCCGAGCATTCAACGGACACGGGGCGGGTTTACTGCACCGTTTTGCACAAGCATGTCAATGGCGGACCCAAGCACAAAAGAAATGCACACTGGTGGTGCAGGTGTAGTTTGCAATGGGGATCCTCGACCTTTGGATCACTCCAGAGTCTGTTTGGTAGGTTAAGGTGATCGCAAGAACCGATTGTGGTCCTCCCTACCGGAGGATCGAGTCTGGATAAATTACGACTCCATGCCTGAGGCCCGCAGGGCAGTGAAGTGGAGTAACTTGGGTACGAGATTGATGGAGCTATTGGATGTTTTGGCGTTATCCATGATGGTGAGGGTGTGGTTAACGATCTGATCATGATAGTGATTGTTCTTGGAGGGTAGTGGGTGGCTCGTTCAATTCTAGTGTATACGGGACTGCAGAAAGTCTATGACGATGTGCAAAGAATAATCATCTACGGAGAGAACAGATATAGGACGTAAGACTCGACTCGATTAACGCCGTGGACACCCTGACGTCTGCAATAACTCTGATGTTGTCCTTGCGGAAGCGCTGAGCGAGGACATTGACGTACCAATACAGAGTGAAGCTTCATGACTGTAACTTACTTGGAAGATAGAGGGCTATGCTGTGACATTACAGTCGAGTAACGAGGTCACTCGGTAATTCAGACGTAATTCGACATGGTGCACCATTTGTTTTGAGAGCCGATACCCCAAGACTCGGATGTATGGATGTACCGGATGGAGGCCTACATGACTCGAATCTCACACTGTGGCCAGAGTCATTCTCCCTGATACCGCAGTGACGCAGCTCGAGTGGAATGTATCCATATTTGAAGCGAGGATGTCCAGCTCTGCTCTCAGAGCACAGCAATCCTAGAAGCAGGTACGATCAATGACAGACAGCATGAATGTTTAGATGCGGAAAAATAATAACCCGATTACTTTGGAGTCATAAGTATAGATAGTCCAGGACTCCAACGGTAGTGACTGTTTCCGGCTTACATCGAGGTGACGAGTAGTATGTAGCCAGCCAAAAAAAGCACCGCACTGGTTTGTTTAGAGGGTAGTTATGTTGCCACTGAGTTATCATCGCTGATCCGGACCCCTGTTACTAGTGATCACTGGCATGAGGAAGATTGGCTCTATGAGCTCCATTTCTTTGACAGAACAAGATACAGCTACAGTGGTAGGCGGATGGGAATAGCGCTGATCTCCGCTGACAGTACATATTTCTGGCACTTTAAGGGAACAACTTGAACTGGTCGGAGGAATCCGGGCCACGGAATTTGCCGGAGTATATACAAAGTCACTCTTGTCAATTCCTGCTTGTTGGCACACCCCGCAAATCTGGATAAACGTCTCTGCTACTCGATTTATTCTAGGATATCATACTCGGGGATTAAACAAGGGTATGTGCCCCCGGCAGCCCCTTGTAAGGCTGTAGCTTCCTGCAGCCTACTGGAAAAAACTACCTCCTCAACTAATGGTGTGTAAATCTAAATACGTTGCATGAATGTTGTTTACCCACCACGGTGATGCGTTCAGCGGTTGGTCTTACTTTCTATTCATGGCTGGAGAAGGTAGTGCATTGATTCCTCCACTGACAAACTCTAATCATTCTTTATAATGCAAGGGAAGGAAAGTTGCCAAGCCAGTCTTAGATCTCGTTTTACTCGAGGAATGTGCACAACTCTTGGGCTATAGGATATAAGACGCAAGAATTCACGTAAGTGAACTCGTGGATCCCATAACTGATGAAACTGTAGGCTGCATTGTCCCACCAACCTGCATACCAAAATCTACATGAAACGGACATGACGAGGTGGTGGTATGTTCCGATCCACGGGTCCTAGTTTACATGATTATGCAATTATCCCCTTCCGGTGTGACTTGCGTTCGTCCGGTGTGAAGAGGTTTCCTCTGTATCAATACCGTCTCCCCCTTAAGTTCTTCATACATCAAAGACAATGTCTCCATGCGATCGCCCCCGACTTGTGGCAATACCGTCCCGGAAGACCTTGTCATCTCGACTTCCCCCCAAACCACCTTGATGCTGTGGCTTGCATAAAGAGGGCCGAATGCCCCAAGAAATCTTTTACATAAGGTTTCACATAGCACGATTAACTTCCAGCACACGAGGTGTGTCAGAGCGAAGGTCATCACGGGACCCGCCCAGCTTCTGCCATGTATCCCTACTGGGCATCAGTTTTTTAATCCCCTCGGTGTCAGAGTTGGATCTTATGCGCGCATATGCGCCATTCGCTTGTTTTTGGAGCAGTCAAACCGCTTACTGGAGCCGCGTCAGAACCTGGTCTCCGGCTGCCGACGGGTCCATGATTTGTCGCCATCCTTTCCAGATGCACAGTTGGTAAGTCATGGCACCCTTTGCTGACCGCTGTCCCTCGCATCAGCTCTGACGGTACCAGCCCTCAGTAAATATAGTCTAGGCCCAAACATCATAAGAGAAGTCCGAGTCTATGACCCCGCTCAACCGCCCCAACCGGCGGTCGGCGATGCTGACAGAGCTTCATAACGTTGTGTTGACGTTTTTTCTCTCTCCGCATCATCTCCACCCCAGAGAATCAGATCACCTCAGCAGTTTCAGGAAATAATAAAATCATCGCCATTTATTTCTTATCTGTGACGAATGCATGCACATGGGACACTTCTCGAAATCTTGGTCGCACGTGTGCCAGCGTGTGCTCCACCTCCTTGCTATGGGTAAGCCAAGACGTTTTCCATTCCTGACATGCCACATTAGTCAACCTGGGCGGGAGCGACATTTTCCGATTGCGTAAAGAGTATATGTATGGATGGGGTTCACGAAGAAGGCCGCCACCTCGTGAGAGCGGAAATTCTGGGTAACTCTCTAAAAGGCATTCTTCCTATTTCGCTTCACCGACTTACATCAAACAGTGAAGGAGCTAGTTGCGTTGACTCTACAGAATACTAGATAGTGATAACTATATACAGCCAAGGAAGTGGTATCAACATGTTTAATCAATGAACGAAGAAGGATGTATCACAGGGAGATAGAGAGATGAGTATGTTACACTTATACAGCTGGGAGTTCCGAGGGTTGAAAAAGTAAAAATACATCAGTCAACATGATGAGGTCGTGGGTCCAAGCCCAGGGCGAACGAAAATTTACGAGAAAGTGCCAAGGAAAGATGGTTCGGATAGACACGGGTCGGCACGATGCGAATGATGAACGATCAAAGTGCAGACAGGGAGGACAAGAAGGCGGACATGGACAAGTCGGTACCCATGCCATGCACCGACTTTTCCGAGTAATCGAAAGAAAATGGGTCTTTCGAAAAAGTGGCAAAATCGGGTGGTGCGAACACAGAGTCTGTAAGTAGATTCTCATGGTCGAAAATTTGCAGTCCAGCTGGGTATTGTTGAGAACAAGGCTGAAGTGGCTCCGATGTAACAGAGAAAGGATTTAGTGCGAACAGATCCTCCGAGTCCAGCGCACATTCGAGGATAGGTGAGGGAGACAGCGCTTGTGGTGTCGCAGGTAAACTGGAGAACGGGGATGAGACAGGCGTCCAATCTTCCTGGTATGTAAGATCGAGGCATAGTGTGGGAGTCTGAACCCGGCCACTGGTCGTGTCGGGATA